>WYDI02002354.1:0-92183 GCA_009867235.2 Psittacus erithacus
TGTCCCTGCCCATGGCAGGGGGGCTGGAACTAGATGATCTTAAGGTCCTTTCCAACCCCAACTATTCTATGATTCTATGCTCCATATATAGGAAAACATGAACTATGTTGGTTTTGCCTCTTAGGTTTCTTTTAAACCTGTGGATGATCTTTAATATGATTTAGATATGAAATGTCATGGAAAACTTGAATCACTACTAAGACGTTTTACCCAATTTACATATTTTTAAGATGCCAAAATATTGAATGCATAAACTATTTATATTTCGAATCACAAAGAGTAAGAATAGCACTTCAATTGCCTTGTTTCTGTGTACCCTCACACTCATGTTCATATGAAGTTGCAGGGAAGATCAGGTATCCATGAAGAATGCAGTATAATATAACAAAATATCTGTGCATAACTCTATTCCATTTTTTTGCTCTTTTTTTCATTTTGTAAGTAGTCAGAAGAATACTTTATACTTCATTATTTTCATAGCACCTATGAGCAAAGTGTACTGGTTTTTTATGTCAGCCAAGCAACTGCTGAACTATACAAAGTTTAATCTTCTAATATTCCAAGTGCCTTCTCACATTCAGTTCTTCCTGCTCCACATAAAAAGCAAGGGTGTAGGAGGGTGTTGTCTGTCAACCTCTAACTCATACATCACTTGAAGGACTTCCTAAATTCTACTAAAAAAGTTAAAAGCATAGGTGAAGCTATCTAACTCTGGGTAAGGAATAAACACTTTCCTTCAGTAAGCACGGCAAGATAATGAACTATATCCACTTGTATATAAAACCAGGAAAAATAAAACAAATCATTGAACAGCATTAAGTTATGGATCCACCAGAGAAGAGAAAATGAACCACAAAGAGCCATGCTTTGTATTTTTTACTACAAGTAAGAACAGTTTTACCCTACTCTCATTATTGGTACAACTGGACTCATTTCTCACTTCAGTTTATATTACAAACATTTTCTTTGAAAGAAATGAACACCATAGCAACAAAACATAACAACATTTATGCAAAAGGAGGAGGTAGTCTGAGGCTCTTGGGTACAAATCAAAAAAAGCAAAGAAGTTAATGCATTTAAGCTAACTTGTTCTTCTTTATTTATTGGTTCTGATTTTTTTTTCTCCTTCTTTAATATAGCTTATCATATATAGCTGTTGGAATTAAAATCGTAAGAAAAGAATATTCTGCCTGAGGAATTGCCAAAGAAATTGAAGAACAAAAAGAAACAGTGAACCTGTCAAGCTCAGATAATAAGAATACTCAAAGAAATATGGGTGATAGTTTGGGCATTGCACAGAAAATTTAACAACTTTGTCTTAAGAAGGTGCATCCTTTATAATAAGAAGTATCCGTCCAGTTGAGGTGTTAAACACCACAAATTACCATCTCTACCACTGCAAGGTGCATTTTCCGCTGTCTTTGCTCCAATATTTGCCACTTTATAGCAAATCTTTATTCAAGCAAACAGTTTACAGCTCAAGTATGAATCCATAAATTTTTCTGTATTAGGCTCAGAAAACCCCATCAAAATTGCAACTACTTTGCTTTTGATAATGAGAGGCAACAAAAAGGGAAATGGAACACAGTAAAAAACTTCTTTTATGCAGAAATATTCAGACTCTATCAAGACTTATTCTACCTGATGCAAAATGTTTAAATATTAACATTAACCTTCTCCCTGCAAAGTAAGCATACAATACAGATCTATAATGTGTAAAGTAGCTTATGAAATATCTGGCTTATGAAACAACCCTTGTTAGATCACTGTGATCAGCTTTAATAACTTTAATATAAACCGCTCTGAAGCATCTTCTATTATCACTCCTTTGGATGAAGTAGATGCTGAAATAAAAGATAAACCTTCATATGTGTTTCTAATTTAAATTAGGTTAGTGAACTATAAATCTTATTTTTCCTCTTCTTTTGGCTGTCTAATATGTGAATACTCAAGTTATACACAGCTGCCTTAAAGATACTGACATAACATTTATTGAAAGTCCAACTGTGAATTCATTAGACTTGAGTTTTTAAATTTGTTTTCTTAGTTTAATTAAATATTTACTATTTGAAACCAAGCATATACATTTCTTGGGGGTGTTTTGACTTTTTTTTTCTTTCCTTTTTATTTTGCTTCATTGGGCCAAATATAAAAGGACATACAAAACCAGCAAATTTGAGACAGGTGTAAGAATTGCCTTCTAAATGCAATAAACTAAATATTCATACTGATATACCAGTTACTGACAGTTCTTACATTAGGATAAATAAGAAAGTAAAAGAAGTGTGAGCAGCAGGTCAAGGGAGCTGATTCTGCCTCTTTACTCCACTCTTGTGAGACCCCACCCAGACTACAGTGTTCAGCTCTGAGATCAACACAAGAGGGAAAGAGGGACATGGATGCACTGAGGCGACTCCAGAGGAGGCCATGGAGATGATCAGAGGCCTGGAGCACCTCTCCTATGAAAGCCATCTACCTTAATAAAACAGAAAGAAGCTTCCTGAATGTGTAATGTCTGAAAGAAGGTGCAGCACACAAAATAACCTTTCTCCTCACATAATTTTATCTTGCAGATCTCTTTTGCGTTATTGTTACCCTCCTGTATCCACAGAGAAGCATTTGCACTTCATTGATGGGACAGTGCTGCATTTTGGATTTATTATGAGATTAATGTTGATAACACACTGAATTTTTTAGCTGTTGCTAAGTAGTGTTTATACTAAGCTCGAGAACTGGCTGGGCATTGGTCGGCAAGTGGTGAGTGATTGCATTGTGCATCACCTGGTTTGTATATTCTAATTCTTTTATTGTTATTATTTTCTTCCTTTCCTGCCCCACTAAACTGTATTTATCTCAAACCATTACTTTTCTCACTTTTCCAGTTCTCTCCTCTATCCTGCTGGGGGTGGGGGTAGTGAACAAGTAGCAATGGGGTGCCTTAGCTGCTGGCTCGAATTAAACCATGACAGAACTATACAACATACAAAGCCTTAACGAAGCTAAATAATCAGGGAAGAATCTGGCAAACCTTTGCAGTTTTATATAACCTAGCAACATGAAACCTCTTTCTATTCATGGCTGTATTTCCCTTGCATACCCTCTTTAAGATGTTTATATATAGAGAACACAAACTGTAGTATCTCTAAGGGGTCTTCACAAGGCTAATTTTAGGCAGAGGAAATCAGCCTCTTTCTAGACTCTCTCTTAAGCCCCAGGAAAGACAGCGGCTCCACAGGAGGTATTCGGAAAAGGATAATTAAACTAGATTTGTAATTGCAACCAAAAGAAAAAAAAAAGGGGGAGGAAAAAAAAACCAACAAAAAAAAAAAAGAAAAAAAAAGAAAAAAAGCATTGTTATTTTGAAACTTCAAACCAGTAACTTGCCTGCAAATGTACCTGTCTGCTCTCAATCCATGTTCAGTTTCACCCAGACAAATGTTCCTATCCCTCCAGTCTGCCCATGCTCCAAACAAATATTACCAACTCTTTGGCCAGCCTTAGTCCAAATCACTGTGTGACACCAACCTCACTGGCACTACACTACAGGACAGAAAACAGATCTGAAGTTATGTTATCTTGGAGGGCGAAGGGAAGCATCCCTCTCTCCACCAACTGCAGTGGTCAAGATCAGCCTACTGACCTTAACATTTCTTTTCAAACTCCCTCCTTTACATCTTGTCTCCTTCTTTCTGTTGTATTTCATGACCCATGTACCTAGGCTTAAGATACAATTCATGCCTTGAAATCTCTTTACATCTTCCTCGAGGAATCTCCATACACAATTCACAAAGCCTTTCCTAATCCCCTTATTCCTGTGTCATCACCACGGCTTAACAGAGAAATGGAAAATCTCGATCTTTTTCAACTAAATTGGGGGTCAAAAGACTCCACAACCATAACGTACTAATGTCCCAGGTTCAAATACTACGGCAAATCTCCATTTTTATTTTTTTAACTTGGGACTTGTAAGAGGAACAGCGTGTACCCGAGCATGGGTGGGAGAGCTGTGACATCCACTATAGGACTATTTACATGCAAAGGCATCTAAAGATGCTCATTTGGGGATTCTAAAATTAAGAGCTGAAAGCATTCAGGTGTCTTGGTGACAACAGTCATGTCATGCTCAGCACTGTGTGGGAAACATGTTACAACGCATTACTGCTCAAATCCAAAACAGATAAAACTTTTCATTCTAAAAGTAAGCTATGAAATTGGTCTTACTTGCTTAAAGCATGAAAAGCGTAACACTGAAGTAAGCTGACATTACCCTCATTTCCATAAACCACTGCAACTACTGACTGACACTTTGCAATTTAAGCAAGAGAGGAGTCAAATCTATACTGGCATTTCGACTGTCAGGCAAAAAAAAAACCACAACGTACAAAGCATGCATAAACCTGCAGTCGCATCTATCGCTTGTCACTGTATCAGTGAAAAGCAAGTGCAGATGTCACTTTCTCCTATCTATTTGCATTATACATATAGAAGGCATGATGCTCTGCATCTTTCCCAAATGCTGTTTTATATTCAACAGAGAGCCTTTACTGCTTTAGTATAGCATTCATTAGGGCAGGCTGATAGAAACTATCAGGTTAGAAGTCATGCGCTCAAAACAGTTGCCATAGTTGTGCTTAGGCAGTGGCTGTAATTTCATTTTCTTTTTAACTGAATAAAGTGCTTGACCTTCTTCAGCAGAGATTCAGCAATCTAAGATATATATTCCTGTATCTCCTAACTGGACAGTTACTAAAAACAGACTTCTTGAGGACTGCTTCCCCAAGAAAAATTTACTCTTTAAGAAGCATATATTTTGTTTACAAACACAAGGTTTCTCTGAACAAAAAATGCATAAAAGGAATGAATTATAGAGTGAGAGGGCTTTTATTACTTTCTGAACGCTTTCAAATGTTAGATCAGATCGGCTTTGGAGACTATTTAATTTGTGACTGAATGTTGCCTTTTTCTTCACTTCAGCAATTCAATCAAAAAGAAATGCAGCCTTTATCTAACAGTTCCAACAAAACACAGCACAGTTTCTATCAGAGAACGTAACTTAGTAGAATTAAAATAAGCCCCCCACAAGTTCAATGAAGGACAGAAAAAAACTGATTTCTCTATCACTTTCCAACTCATCCCTCAATAAACTGCACAGGCAGACTTTGCTCACAAAATTCCGTGATTCCTTCATCTCAAATCAAAACTTAATCAATTGCTGCTGCAAGGTCTTTTTATGAGAAATCACTTTTTAGAGGACAGTCTGCAAAATGTTTGCTAATAGTCTACGCAGTACAGTACCTAATTAAACAAAGTGCATTTGTCAAATAAATTGATACCCTATAATTTGCCTTCTCACTCTTAAATTCAAATATGGCAATCTATAATACATCTCCAGTATATCAGCGTAAGTTTAAGGGGCCTTTGTTACAGCTAGTAGAAACCTCAATTACTCTTCTTAAGGAAAGACTGACATTCTAATTTTTTTCCATTTTTAACAGGATAGTGAATTTAAGCTATATACTATATATTTCTTTGAATCAGACAGTTCCTTAAAAAGCAAACCCAGAGATTAAATAATGTAATTTTTATTTTTGTTCCATTTTTCTTTAAAATAAACAAGCCTCTATTTTTTATTTGTATTTATTTCCTTCTTTGATAAAATAATATTTACCAGTAAATTTTATTCTGAAAGTTTTCCAGATAACCTTAATCTTAATGAATTTAATCCTTATTCTTCTGGGATGCAAAGAAAAACATGTCCTCACAAAAATATGAAAAAGGCTTTATAATTACATTTTCCAGTTATTATGCTTTTAATTTTAAACTCTTGTCAGGAAAACAAACACAAATTTTTATGAAAGTTAATGTAGTTACTTGCATCTATTTAGTATTTAGCATAATTTTTCTTAGAGCCTTTGATCCACCAAAGCTCATGGGCTTTTTTCCTCAAAAAAAAAAAAAAATGGTTATTGGTGTTTACTTAAGTTGCTTCAAGTTATTACAGTTACTTTTTCCTATTCATGCATTCCTCACATCTGAATAATTTCATTCAGCAGAAACCATTTGATGCCACTGTCACCTTCCTCATTAATTGTCAGCTAAGACAAGAAAATTGAATTTTTGTCTGCTAAAGTTTAGGCAGCAGTTTCATAGCTATCACACCCTCAGATGCTGTCATATGCTCAGTTTCTCTAAGCTGAAGAAGCGAATTGGTGCACCTATCTCCACTAATGATAGACAGTTCTTCAGAGATGAAATGGCAGCAGATCAGTTCCTCTAAGCAGTCACAAGGGTGATGGCAAAAGCTTCACAAACCCTGTTTAATCATTATTCTGTTCCCAAAGGTGTTGCAGCTGATTGATATACCAAACTTTAATTCTAAATGGTGATAAAAAAACCCAAGCTATCCTACTATTCTATTTGTTATCCATACACAGCAAGCGTTTTGCCCAACTCAGACTGTCAGCTCCATTTCTAATCACTGTACAAGCAACATCAAGCAAATGTAGCATTCAGGACACGATGCTTCATATAAAACTCATAGAAATCCTCACTTATTTCTTTCTCCCCCTCTCGGGCACTAGGAGATGCATGCTTTGTTAAAAGCGTGGAAAAATAGCCTTCTGATCAAAACCTAATCAGTATTTCAGTCCCTTGTTGGCAGGGAAATGCAGTTTTACCTTTTATTCATTTTTTAAAAATGCTTATCTTCCTTTAATGGAAAAAATGCTTTATACACAACCTCCTCTCCCCTTAAACGTCTATCAGATCTCTGACCTGCTCTTATCAAAATTTCACTCCTTGAAAGCCAGTTTATTTACACATGTGGGAGGCTTCAGAAGCCCCTGCTTGAGATACTTGAAGCTAGAGGTTACGTGATACATCTTACATGGCAGATGATCACATCACTACACTACTACCCTCTGCTTACCTCAAGCAGCATTTCTCTGAAACTTACAGCTTTCATTTTTGCAGCAGTTTGAATGCTTCCCCTCACTGGTATTCATGGCAGTCTAAGGCTAAGTCATTACGTCCTATAACCATTCCTCATTTAAAAGACTACTTCTGGATGCACTTGATTAAACTTTCCTGTTCAGAAAAGAAAACTCACAGGAGTCTGATTTGGGCTTTTTGGGTTTTTTTGAACCCACCTAGTTGATCACTCCCAGGCATGTGTTTTCCTGAATGTCACACCACCAAACCTATTTCACCTTCTTTTCAGGCTCTGCCTTCCCTCCCTTCCATCATTCCTCATTCCCCAGCTCACAGCAACTTTATAAAGCAATGCCTCCACATAAAAATGCGTCCTGTTACTTCCCATTATATGTTCAGACATCAGACTAGGACTTCTTCCCCCACAACAAATATTTTGTTTTATTAGTAGCTGGAAAATGCTCCTAGAGAGGCGCAGTTTCGAGTGAACATTTTTGATGACGGAGTATTTGACATTACATGAAATGCAAACATATTTATTTGTTCAGTTTCATTGCTATTTATTTAAGAACAAAATGTGACTGTAGCCATATAGCTACCTGAAACATTATCTCTATTTGCTGAACAAGTGCACTATCACATCAGAGGAAAAAAAACAAGAACCAAAGAAAAAGATTATTTATTTAGAAAGAAAGCAGGAACAGACACTTAAGTACTTTCAAGTGGTCAAACTTCAGTGCTCCTTGCACAAAAAAATTCTTTGTTAATTCTACTGATCACTTGAATGATCAGCAGATGCGTCATCATTCTTGGAAGTGCAGAGTGATCTTCCCATGAGGAATATATTTTTACTTCTCACTATAATGAAAAGGTGATGCTCCTACACATTCACCCACTCATTGTAAGCCTTTACAAACTGCAGCGGCATTAGCTTCCTCCTGATACGTGGAGGACAGGAAAAGAAACAGCAGTGAGAACTGGAGCTCTAGAAAAACCTGAAATATCATCAGTTTCCTCAAAGCAAAAAAAAAAAAAATAGTTTTGGCCAGGTTAGGCACCTGCAGAATTAATTCTTCAATTCCTATCTTTCAGAATGGCTGTGTGATGAGAGCTATCTTTTAACGGTGTCACTGGAATATGATTTAATGATAGAGAATTTAACTAATTATTGATACGTGAGAAACAGCATTGTCAAAGGGCAAAAATATTTCAGTGATAGGAACTGCCAAAAAATGCTGGACCAAAGTAAGGCATAATCATGAAAAACATGAACATGGACAATAAACACGTATTTAGCACATTTCTTGTAACAGAAGTTGGAATTAAAGAACTGTTACACCTGGCTTACTCTCCTTTCCTATTGAGGTTCAAGAAAGCATTCACTTTTCTCTGCCATTTTTTGAATCTTTTTTTCCTCTGGCTTACCTCACACGGTAAACATTTGCAAAGCACATTTGTTAGTGAACGTGTCAACTTCAAGAAACACACTACTGAACAGACTGAACTAGCCTCTTTTGATCCTTTCTTGGATCTTTGGCCCCTGTAGGGCGGATGAAACCAAAAAGGTGCTGTGCTACCGGCTGTGTAATTAGATATTCTGCAAGTCCTCTAACTCAGTGGAACTACCTGCTCTTCAGGCACAAATGAATGCAGAAAGGATAGCAAAAATTTGCAAAATAAACAGCTGACCTCCCCAAATAATTAATATGATTGCCTTAAGCTGACGTTAGTCCATATGTATCAGCCCATTTAAAATACCAAGATTAACTTCAAACTTTCAAGAAAGTCCGCTATTTATTTGGTGTGCGGCATTGGTCATGCCAGACTGACTCCCAGCTGCAGCTCAAGTATGTTTTATTCACAGCATATTAATGCCAACTGTACAATACTACATATATTTTGGTATCAGGAGAGGCAAGGCTGACTCTACTTGCCTAGAATAACTTGAACCCACCCGTCAGTCACAGCATCTGGCAGTTTTATCTGTACATCAGTCCTAAACCTGATGCCAATACAGTTTTGTTATATTGCATGATCAATCATAACTTAAGATGTAGCACACCACAGCTATTTGCAGATTAATTCTACCAGAAAGGAATTTCTGCTCGAAGGTTAAATAAATCATGAAGTATTTATACCTCACTGCAACTACCTCAGCCTACATAAGCCCAGGCTCATCTGCCTGTTCATCTTCAACACAGACACACTGAAGTGAAAAATTGTAACAGAAAAGAAGTAGGGTGAAATTAATTTTGCCATCTGTAAGAGGATAAAGCAAATTAAAAAAAAAAAAAAAAAAGCCAGAAAGTACAATAATCATGTCTGTATTATTTCTTATATTGCACAGTTATGTTGAGTTGCCTCCCTCAATCCAGTGAAAATCTCCAATCCAGTTGAAAGTCAGGGAAAACCCCAGGGGTTTTTGAGATGGTTTTTTTTTTTAATCATCTCTTTTTGTCTGCCACCAGTCCCAAGACTGCAATAGCAAATCATTAACGTAAGATCACAGAGAGGAAGAAGAAAAATCATCAAATAATTCTTGTAAAAATACATATTTTAAAAATTTTGTCGCTTCACTGGATATCATTTAATCAGGGGCCAGTCAGCCAGCTCTCACGCTTAATGATTTTGCTCCTACAAGTAATTTCTTTAGTGATTAGCAGTCTATTCATATCAAATGGATTCTATTATTGCATAATAATTCAGCATCTGCCATAGCAAAAGTGTAAAAAAGAGAAAACCACATCCAAGTAAATTCCAGTCCCTCCACCAACCTGCCTGCCCTGTTTCTTTCCCTCCCATCACAGAACATGACAGATTTGTTTCTTCACCAGTGTCAGTATTTTATGTATTCAATCACCTCTTAGAGGATTGCTAGCAGGCAGAATAGTACAGACATCTTGAGGATCTTATATTCCTGTGGAAATTTCACTTTCTAAGGAAAATAGATTTCTGCTGCCTTTATTAATAACCGTTCAGTGGAGCTACTCAGCCTGAGTGTTTCTAAATAGCTTATAAATCAAGCTGAAATTTATGAAAAGTCTTGATTCTTTGGCCCTACATCAACAACAGAGATGAGGATCTTTCTCAGAAGTGTCCCTTTGTTCTTGACCGTAATTACAGAATCATCTCAAAGCAATGACATTTAATGAATTACGTACATAACATGTTTAAAGTAACAGGCTGCATATTACAAAGAATTCAAGTGCGACGACCTGTGTCAATAGATTGTATCCCATTAGTTCTCAGTAGTGGATAAGGCATACTGTGCACTAATGAATCTTTAATGAGAGCAAGAAAGATCCAGAAAAATAGAAAAGAAAAATTAAATTAATGCATTTGTATGTGTTTTCTTAATTTTTCTTGCCATACTTCACTTGAAAAGTGTACTGTAATACTTTAATATGCTGTAGTAGGGGTTTTTTAATACAATAACATTATTGCAACATAGATTCCACTGCACTATTTGGCATTTTCCAGGAATAAAGACATAATTCTGCATAGATTAGTGGAGCAGAAAGTAAAATTCTACTGACCCAACTTTAACCTTTTGCTAACTAAAGTCTTTCCTTTAGCTGCCACTGTTGTGAGTCCAAAGTCAGGAAGAATAAATCTGAAAAGTAACAGGGCATAAGGATATTTGGTGGAAGAAACCAAAAGCTTCCATGACTAGTAGCTGCCCTTTACCAAAAGAGCCACATTTTTTCTTACTCCACTATTGCTTGCAAAGCCCTCTACAAAGGGCATATATAGTGGCCTTTTCCCTGACAATCCCCATCAATAACAGCTTCTTTGCTCTGTACAGTTTGTGTCCCCCATGAGCATGAACTTGATGCTGTGCCCCCTTCAGTGGAGCACAGTGGAGTAGCTGAGCCTCCCACAAAGTTTACATAGTGTGCATGCCACTCTATTTTCATTCCCACTGGAATGCTGCGAAATGTGGCCACAGCGGACAGGTTCCCAAGCAAACCAAAACAGTGGGAATCATGCCACAACTCACAGCTATGCAGGGAAAACACCGTTTGCACATCACAGCAAATGGGTGTCACTGGACATCCATGGCTCTCATCCCAAAGCAAGAAAGCAAGACATGCTCACATTAAGACTTGCACGTATGTGTGCTTGGGAACCATCCTACATGAGAGCAGGAATGTTCTTTTCTTTTTAAGCATAACGTTATCTCCTATCTATACCATTCTCTGAAAACACAGTATGGTTATGCAAAGTCAAAGTAACCTCTCACCGCATACACCTCTGAACAACAGAAAAAATAGGAGGTTTTGTCAACAATGCAGGAACAACTGTGTCTGCTCTTTTCAGAAGTTAAAGCAAGAGTATCAAGTATGATCAAAAGTCAGAGAGAAAATTGCCTTTGTAAGCAATGTTTACTACATTCATTATTTCCTATTAGACATATTTTCTTCCCTCAACAGAGCTATTTTGTGGATGAATGGTGAAGCATCAGGCACTGTTTTCTCTGTTTCCATTTAATACAACTGAGTGCTTCCAGCTGCAGCTACCAGAACTCACATACCACATCTCCCTAGTTAATCATAATCAAAACCAAAAATCCCCAAACTCTCTTTTCTCTTGCAAATAATTTACCAAGAGGCAATACTAACATACCTAGGACACTGTATGACTCTAAGAAACCCCAAGTTCACTTGAGCTGTTTCGAAGTGCATGCTTGTATTAAGCCTAGATTATAATATATCTGTAGCAGAAAGTATTATAAACCTTTAACAGATTCTTCCTCCATCTATGCCCTTACACACATGCATATAGCTGGGCAAGTTCTTCTATTGCTAAATTATAATTGGTACTGAAATGACCTGCTCCATTCCAATCACATTAAATATAAAAATCAGTTAACATCTCTTCTTTCACCTGGCATTTGCTCACAGTGAAATTTAATATTGATTCTGATTATTCTTAACCTTAGGCTGCTGATCTGCAGTTACTTTTCTGGATGTTACCCAGTGTCCATGACGTGCAGAAGACATACCCCAAGGTGCATGTCAAATATTGTGGCTATTAGGCCATCATTCATTACATTTGAGGGCAATGAAATTCTCTGCCAGGAGACAAGTATTGCCTTGCAATGTCTGTTTCTCAAGAAACTCAATTTTTCCAAGGCCAGCAACTTTTTTCAAGTTTCCCATCCCATTGTCTACTTGGCCCACAGCAGGTTTTTGCATGTGAACTAAACTCCTTACAACCACTGCCTCACACCAGTTACCCCATATCCTGCTCCTGCCATTCCAGGAGTTTCTGCACTGCAGCATCCTTGAGCCAACAAAAACCCCCAAACAAAACCAAAAGTATTAGTCTGCAAAAAAGCTAGCTTTGACCATGCCTTGCTTTTATTCTTAGAATATAACGGAACTGGAAACAGGAAAATTATTATTAAATAGGTGATGTGATGACTTGAATCTTCTTTGCTTAGCATCCTTAGTCACCTTAAAAAAAACCCAAAGGAGATTTGTATCATTGCTCAAGACATTTTGATAACTCATGTCATCATCCCTTGCAGATGGTGCTAAGCATAGCTCCTAAGAAGCCAGAGGACTGAGAGACAAAAACTGTGCCTACTCAGCTGGATTTCGCTAGAGATATGCCCTGTGAATTTCTGCCAGGAAATGCATGATAGAAAGCTTCATGGCTATAATATAAACAAAATCATTTGAAACAACAAAGCTGTGAGGAACAAATTGTATTTGCTAGCAGGCATCACACAGGTTTAATAGAGGTCAATGATAGTGTTGGATGTTGTTACCATGGGAAGGCTCTAAATGTAGTAAGGGAACAATCATTTTTAGTGGATATAAGTAGGACTGGAAAGAGTGGGAGTTCCTAAAGAACTACTGTAAGGAATAATATTTTATAGACTGCAAAATACTGTTACCACTTGCTGCCAACTACGGCTTTCCAGGCAGCACAGGATGCTGCTGTACATCTTTGCTAAATCAAGATCAAACCAATCAAAATCCAAAGCAAATGGAGTGTGTGCTATTTTATTCCCCATCATTTTATATCAAGTGAGGCTCATACATGCCTGGGAACAGTTTCATCTTTATACAGGGCAATGCTTAAAATACAGCATATTTTGCAGTTTTCTTGAGTAATGAATATTTACAGTTTTACATAAAGAAGAGCCTTTAAGCTGACTTAGTCCTTCACCCCGACTTTGGGTAGATGTGAACAAACTTTGGAATGTTTCTTAGATGCTTTTTGTTGTTGTTGTTTAAACATAGCATTTGATAGTACTCAACTAATTCTCCTTTGTGACTGAAGACAGTAACATCCACTCCTACAGATACAGCCACCAGGCTCAAAGTTGGAGGAGCTGGGAAGGAAAACACTATACGCTAATGTGACATGAATCTTCCCAGTTTCAAACTGGCAGCCATGAAATGCCTTCCACAGGAATACTGTAAAAATGCAGAAACATTCTTTTTCTTTGAATATGCCATTAGCATAAATATAACCCCCTCAAAAAATACAAGTGAGATAGTGGAGGCAGCAGAAACCCAAACTTGAAAGCCAGCCTATCTCCATACTGCTGTGCAACAACATTTACCTTTAAGTTACAAATAAAAGCAAGCAAAAAACCTCAAACAAGCAGGAAAAAAAACCAAAACAAAAAAACAAACAAACCAACAAAACCCTCTAATTTTTCTAAGGAAATCTTCTTATTTTTTTCCTCCCTGAACCTTTTTCTCTGAGATGTACATCACATTTTTTTCAGCTAAATCATACACGCCATTTGTAGGACATTAATCCCTTGTATACTGAAAAGGCTCCCATTACTTGTAACCTGTCAGCCTCTTGAAGTGTTTATTTCACAGATGTTGCAAGATGATCAAGAATGATCGCTGATTTATAGCAATAACCTGTTTACAGTAACACCAAATGAGTAAAATGGAAGCAAAACGACAGAACCAAAGGCTCTTGAGGCTGAACACCAAAACAATTCTTCCATAGGAACTGATCTTCGTGTATCCAGATACCTGACAGCAATGAGGAGATTTCTCTTCAAAATATTTCTCCTACCAGCAGTCCCTACTCGCACACAAAGAAGGGAAATAAAGAGGATACTAAAAGTAAGCATCCATGCATATATATATGCATTTACTCACACTAAAAACAAATACCAGAATTTCTAATTTAACTGTAGTTAAGAAGCTGAAGGTTTTTGGCAGAGACCAAATCACATGCTCTAACAGGACCGTTTGTAATCAAGCGACGTATCAAAGCAGTTCAACATCAGACACAGAGGTAAGCAGCCTTAAATGTACTTCAGCAGCAACCACTTGCTATTCTAAAAATGTGCTGCACACTTAAGGAAAATGGAACAAGTCAGGAGCAGAGAAACTTTCACCTCAGAGTTTTTCTACCATTACTTCTAAATGACCTGCCAGGTAAAAACTACCTCTATGGTATTCTTGCTGTGTAAAGCTATATATATGTGTCTTAAATGGTACTGCATCATACAATCAGCACGCTGAAGAGACAAGACTGCAGGGCTTCATTGCCTGAATGATCAGCTTCTAAGCGAAGGACTTTCTGGAACTGAAGAGGCGCTATGAACTGAAAGTTATTAAAAGCAACAACACTGGTGGACAATACTGAAAATTGACCACTCATTGACAGACATCTGCTAGAAAATCAAACAAGAGGTTGAATAACAGATACCATGTAAAACAAAGCAGAGCTGCTAAATAGAAAGAATGATTGCTAAAAGCTCCACGTAAAATCGCATTTACAAATGTCATATAGATGTTCTGCTCCAAGGATCTGAATAACTGGAAAATAGTGTTAAGACTACCTATACGTTTCATATTCAACTCAAACCAGCATTTTGAAGACAGCATGACTGACATTCAACCTTCCCAAGGAAGAGAGCACCCCACTATGTAAGTGTTCCAATATCAAGCCCCAAATCCCTCCAGCAGTAGTTACAACACAAATTCTAAAGTGAGATCAGCTACGTACCTATAGATATAATAGAGTTACAGTAGCCTCTTTCAAAAGAGGCTATACGAATATAAAATTCGTATTTTGTAAATAGGCAAGAAAAAGTATGTTTAGGTGCTCCCAATACAACTAAGGCATGTACTACACTTTTCTAGAAGTAGATCTCTGTGGTCTAGGTATGAACAAGGTTGAGTGGGTTGTCAAAAGCTTATGCACTCTAACAAGTAAAATGTCACGTTCTTCTGCAGAAACACATTATGGAATCTATACCTGAGAGGAGCCTCAGAAAACTCATTCCATTTAGTTTACTTTTTTTTTAAATAGCGCTAGAACACAGAAGCTAAATACCAAATGATTAAAACATACCATCAACTTAGACATGCTCTTCCTCATTGCCTCCAAAACACCAGCGTGGCAAGAATTTCTTTTAAGAAAGAAGGATTTCTAAAATTAGACGCAATTTAGCTGCAGGAATGATAAAAGTAAAGTGAAGGAGATGCAAGATTGAGGACTGCTAAAGAGACAGATCTAGGGAGAACATCCTCACAAACGGAAAATTACAGTCTTACACGCACCAGTATGAAAATTTCAATTATTTTTCTTAAAGCTTCTGGGTTTTGCAGCTGCTGAAGATGGTGTGAGACTCTACAATCACTAGTTCTGAAAACCATAATTTCTTATATTTCGTTTTTATTTATGTTTTTAGATCATTATGGTTTGACAAAATATCAATCTCTATCTGTTTCTTAATAGAGGTGAGGTTTTTTTATGCAGACAATTGTTCTCTCTCTACAGCCTGAAGGTGGGAGGCGGAGAGAGGGGGAAGGAAACTCATTACATGGTGAAATTCACCTAGTATTTCTGGGACTTCAACAACTCTGTAACTGGTCACCAAGCAAAATTTACTGATCCTACAGAATCCTCCATTTTTCTTCTTTTTTTGTTTTTTTTTGGTTTTTTTTGCTTCAACCCAGTAAGGAGACAGCTTTTTAAAAAAGCAAAGAAATAAAAACACTTTTTAACACAGAAGACAGCATATTCTGAACCAGAAGGGTAAAACCTAAACACACCCAGTCTCATTAGAACAGCCTCGTTAATAGCTGGACACTGCAAACCAGGAAGATATGCTTGCATATTAGCATTCTCCAGCAGAGAAGCCTCCCATAAACTACACAAGACTTTGACAACAGAAATATTTCAAGGTCGCTAAAAGAACTAAATTATTCATGATTAATAATTATTATTGAACAGTATCCTTTTCTCCTTTACTTACAAACCTGGTTTCTACAAATATGTTACTTTAATGTATTTACTGAAGACTGCCTAGGAAAACTATGACTTCTGTGTAAACAGTTGCCCTTGCAATGCATTACGTGTGAACTTTAAGCCACATCAATGTTGCTCCACTCAGGCAAGGTTTAAATAAGGACCAACCCACAGAAACAGCAAAGATTTTACAGATTATTTTGTAGTAATCAGTCACACAAAATCACATCAGACCACCCAAAAAAAGAAGAGTTTTTAAGTACAAAATCAGAATCCCTAACTTAAAATCAATTTCACATCTATAACACAGCAGGATTAAAATGCAAGTGTCCCTTGCACCTCACACCCCCCTAATTCAGGTGATTCATGGTATAAAACTCCACATCCATTTTGGAAGACCCAGCAGTTCGCTTCCCCTGCGTAAGATTAACAGTGCTGGAAATTACTAAGCATGCAATAAATAGTAATTGCTTTCTAATCAGTGCCACAATATCTGATGCTTTCACTGAAGAATGCAAGATCATATGGAACACTGTCTAGTAAAGGATTAAGATTTAGGTGAATTCACATCAGGCTTTATGTATATGAGTTTATATGTAAGCAAATATATTTATATATGCAGAACCTGAAAAGCTCTATAGGTATTGCATTATCAGCATTGATGTCAATGAATTTTTCAGACAGATAAAGTCTGTATGTGTTGACACTCATGCTGGACTCTTCTTGACAAGTTTGTTCCACACTGCTCCACTGAGGTGAACTGAAAACCCCCACAGAAGGTCTCTTCTACATCTGAGTAAGGATAAATCATCCTGTCTTCATAAACTCCATGCAAAGACCCAAACCAAGAAACTCGCCTGTTCTCTCAGTCAGCTAATGTCTCTGAAAAGCCATCAGAGAGGACCACTGTGTAGATACCAGCTGTTTCTTAGACACCTGTAAATGAAAGATTTTCTCTTTTTTAATTTATAGGGATTATGAACATCACTACAAATAATCTGAAGAGTCCAAGCACAGTGGGAGGGAGCAAAAGATGTGGCTGTGCTGAGAGACACATCCGGCTGCTGAGCCTGCAGGTGCATCTGAAGTACACAGACAGGATGAAAGATTAGGGAAGGTGTTCCTGGGCTGGATAATTTGAGTGATGAGAGAAGTAGTTTGCAAAAGTAAATGAGGAAAAAAACATGCTTAGATAAAATCAAGTCTAGAAGAAAATAAGACAAATGGGGGAATCAAATCACAGTTAGGATCTCAGTGGTATGAAGAACAAGTAGAAAGAAGAGAGACATAGAGAAAGGAATCAAACTATGAAGAAAAAGTGGCATTAGGTCTAGTGAGAAAAATTACGAAGAGCTAGAAAGAGAAAAGGTAGCAATGAGAATGGTGAACGTGAAAGCAATAGTCTGACTTTAATTTAGTAGGACAAACTCTAATAAGGAAATGGTAAGTTACCACACAATTTTCCAATTCTCTACAATATCTACATCTGACTGGGAATCATACACACCACAGCTAGAAGAGCCTAAGAAATATGAACATTACAAACAAACAATCAAGTAAAATGTACTCTCTCTTCTGGATTTATAAAGGCCCCAAGTCAGATATTCAGAGAAATGTATGGCAAACAGCAGCACCTCACTCATGAACAACAGATACTTTCCTGAACTCAAACACATCCAACTTTCCATCCTTCTGCAACTAAATACAAACATGAACGCTGTAGGTCTTGAGCAGGGCACCGTGGAAGATAAAAATAGTTCTGCCGACAACACACACTTGTCTCTACAGGCTCATAGCACGGCAGTTGAGAAGCACGAGGCACAGTTTCCATTTCTTAATAGAGCATCAAATCACATGCTCAGCCACTTGCAGATTAAATCTTGCTGTCTTACAGCTGTGTTTGTAGTGATATGATTAAAGAAACACATAAAATCCTTGTAAAGATACTTGTCAATTTGGGATTTTCTAGACACAGCTCATCCCAAAAAAGCCACAGTGTACAACACATGGCAATATGAAAAACACAGCAGAAGAGGGGAAATAGAATAAAAATAGCAAAATGCCTATAACTGAACTAATGCATATTGTGAATACGCAAATATGCTTTATTTCATATCGGCTCTTCAGGAGCATACAGGGGGCAACATTAGAGAACTGAGCTGCAGAAGGTTTAGAGGAGATACAGGTGTTTGAAATAAAAAAGAATGACTCTCTTCATGGTAAATTGCAAGAAGAGGCAAGAGCAGACACCAAAGAACGACTTTTCACCATGATCTTTCTGACATGCAGGACTTAGTGACTGTAGACAATGCCAAAATTATTCTTTTTGGATCTTGCTGAAGTGCTGTCCCAGCAGCAGTCCAGTAGGATAAAAGGGCACTCAAAATTGCAGCCACACTTTAAGCTCTCTAACCATTCTGTTGTTCTCCAAAGGTTTCCATTTTATTACAGAAATGTTTTCACGTGGAAATGACTTACGTGCACAAGGAGAAGCCTCTCTCCTGAAGAAGATTATGGCAATACATCAAAGAAAAGCCCAAAGAAAGCATCTGGTTGCCCAAAAGAATACTCTGTGTTCTAACTCCCCTTTTATTATTTTTTTTCCCTGTTTATTTTTAATGGTAGATAGATACAGACAAAAAGGAAAGAACAGTGAGAAACAGAAACAAGGAGCACTTCAAGGAAAAAAGGTTAATTGCAGCCCAAGAAAAGATGCAAGGAATGTGAAGAATGTCAGCAAGTAAATAAATCAATAATCTACAGTTATCACATTCCTGAGCTACCTTGAAAGCAAGGGTATCTGCCCTTTACATTCCTGACAAGAGATTTTCAAGAAGCCTCCCCCCAACAGCAGCATGCTCTGTTTCTGCCAGCACCCTGGTGTCAACAGCTGATTACAAGGGAACCTTTCCCAGGGAAGCTTGTGCTATCTCTTTTAACAGATTAACAAAATTAACATATATTACCAAAACACAAGATTGCAAATATCTTGGACCAGCTCAGAGACATTAGCAATCTGAAATTAATGTTCTGATCATTGCAGTTTGGTTGAAAAAAACCTCAAGGTCATTGTCAAACAATTGCAAGAGCGACGCACTAGATTCTCCCCCTCACTGCTGCTAAAACATACTGGAGCCTAGCAGCTCATATAGAATAAAAGCACAGATCAATAAAGCTGGAAGAGTAATGTGGTTTTAGAGATGTATTTCTTCACAATGGTATCAGCATACTACAGAGTTTTACAGAGGAAATGGAAGCTGAACAAGAGACAAAAGGACATAAATGTCATGACTTCTTAAAAAGTTGGGAATATTTTGGATTGTTAATGGGGGAAAATGAAGAAACAACAAACAAACAAAAAGCCAAACCCTAACAACCCCAAAACAAAAAATAGTATACAACTAAAATCAGGATAAGACATCAAGAAACATGGCACAAACTAAGTAGACCTGCAGTGTAAAACAATGGGTGTTAAGGACCTTATTGACATCCCTCCTACTCACATTTCCAGGGGGGTTACTTCAGACTAACTTTAGGCTGGTCCTGTGAACTAAGACTCTGCTAGAGCCTGAGATAAATAGCATAGTTTAGTTTCATCCATAAAGGAATCAGATCAACCTGTGTTGCAAACCAAAATACGGCAAATGGGGAATAACAGAAATTCAACTCAGAAGCATAATTCCGAGTGCTAGCACAGATTTACTCTGCTGCGATATATATAAAAGTCTTGCAAGTTAAGTATCTAACTCTGTCTCAAGTAACAGAAAAAATGGGATAGGATGATTCCACATGAGTATTTTTGCTTTAAAGACCACGTTTGTCTACAAGACATAGCAGTAATTCTCAAAGAATTGCTTTGCCACAATAAATGTACAAGACCCACAGAAAATCATCATACAGAACTATTCCTAAACTGGACTTGCTTGGCTTCACACATACACAGTATGTTTTTGCAACACGTGCTTTTGCAAATGAAGCTGATACAATATGATCCGGTAGCTGGGGGCATCTTATGTGACTCAAGAAATCTCCTAATGCTTATGAAGTGTAGCAATTAAGAGAAGTCTGTTTTCAGTGCCATTCTACTGCCAAATGGGGGGAATCCCCCAACTTCCCACATGTATTCAACAGACATTACAGTCATCTTTTAAATAAAGGACACAACTACATCAAAAAAAAAAAAGAGAAAGTCTACTGTACCTGTACGCTGTTCTTCAATCCAAACTTGCAGATACATGAAGAGGAGTAGACCAGCTACTCCAAACATCAGTACAGACACAAAAACTTGTCTTAGGTTCATGACCCTAGCAGGGAGCTACTTTTCAGCTTTCAGAGGGACACATGGCTCAATTCTCTGAAATCTTCAGCATGCCTGCACCTTCCTCAGCATCTTCCCCTGAGACACCAACCTGGAACAACAAGAAATGGAGCTAGTTCTTGTGTTACATTTTTATTCTTCATCAGAGACTGTGCAAACAGCACACTATACACAAACTGGAACTCTTACAAGCTATTGCTTTCAGTGCTTAGATTTCTGCTCACAATCTCAATGCTCCTTCTACCCCTGGATGAGTTCCAAGTGTTTCTCAAGGTGGCTGCAGAAAACATTCCACTTCCACACCACCAAACATTGGCTGCTGTTGTTAATGGAGGGAGGTGACACCCGCAGCGAGATGCCCAGGTGTCACACCAGTCAACCAGTGCCCACCAACTATCACAGCTGAGCAGCTGCAGCAGCAGCTGGAGGCATCCTGGGTGGCCAGGTTGCACCCTGGTGCTGCCAGTTCCTTGTGATGGGCAACCCAGTGCCTCTGCTTCTGGACTGCATGATCCTGTGTGCCCAAGGAAGGATGTCTGCAGTCACCCCCATAACACAATTCCACTCACAGTGCATTGGCATCAGTTCAGCCTATGCTTCCGGGGGTCATATTTTAATATTTACCCTCAAACATGAATCCAAGTTGAGTTTTGCAGATGTCATTGTAAGATGGTATCAGTAATGCTCCAGAAAGGAAATGAATGGATCAACTTTTTACTCAGCTATTTTGCAACTTGAGGAGGACTTGTAAAAACCCAATTCTCACCACTAAGTTCAACAGAAACGAGACTGAATGTGAAACCTCACCAAAAAGATTACTTTCTTGCAGAGCAGAGGGCTCAGAAAAAGGAAGTATTATATCTGATGCCCAGCACCGGCCAGAAAAAGGCTGTAAAATTAAGTTTATAACAACAGAACACAGAAAATACTGTGGGTCATAAAAAAGCCAACTCCTTAACCTGAATCAAAATGCCGGAAGGATGTTACTAGAAGCTGAAAGGCAGCTGTTGAAACTGACCTGGTCAGCAAAAAGGAAGCGTTAAAATTCAACAAAATGGAAACTCTTATAAGTGCATATTGGATAGAAGTGTCTGGCAAACTCCTGCAAAGAACACAAGGAAAAACTCAAGCTTTTAAAGAAAGACAGTTTACTGAAAAATATTTGCAAGAGAAATCTGTTAACAGAGCTAAAGTACATGAGCATCCAAATAAACAGAAAAAGAAAAATGCAGGCATTTAAGAGTTATGCTTAAGTGTACAATGCTGCATGTTCTGTAAGTTTGTATTTTTAAATAACTCAGCACTGTTACGTCTATAATTGCTGAGTTTCACGCACATACACATAAGGTTTAGCAGGAACTCACATTAAAAAATAGCTGTTGAAGGAATAAAGTAACTGCGCTCAAAAGACAAAAGATTTCAAGAACAACAAAACCGCATTCAGAGCTTTAAAGGTTTTTTTTTTCCAGTTCTGTGCCATTAAGACTATACACTGCTTTAAAGCAATACACTAGCCTGCAAAAACTGTAAACCAGAGTTTAAATATTAATGCCTTTATACATAACTGTTCTGTAGAAGACAGCTAGACATTAACAGAATATAAATGTTCTGTCTGAATTTTTTTGTATGGCCATGAAGTATCTGGATTGCATCTGGAACATGGAAGGAAGATGGCTAGGTGCTTTATTGCACCTAGTTCCTACTGCCTTCATTCTGCAGAGATGGCATTACCTACATGTTATATACACTCACCTGTTTGCAGCTACAGTGATGATGCACAGGATTGGAAGGAAGCAGTGAAGACTAGGCAAAACAAAAGAAAATGCTCTTCACTAACTGTTGTCTCTTGAACCCTCTCCTACAGTGCTCTCAGGACTCTCAGACTTGCAGTCTTTCTTTTTCATGCCAAAAGGTTTACTTAGGTCTTTGCACCTGACTTCAGTCATGCAGCAAATGCACTGTTTGCATGTCTTTAGAAATCGCTCTGCTGACAAGACAGAAGCTTCCCAGCATACGCAATGCTTCAAGAGCCATTAGTCAAAGGACCAACAAATACAAACCTCTTGTTTTCCCCCAGACAAAAGCTGTGTTGTTCATGTAGAACATTGAGAGCATCTGGAAAGGAAACAAAAAAGCCAAATAAATAAGACATGGATGTTTGAATGAGTATCTTTGACAGAAATTAATCGGAGGTACTAGAAAGCAGGACTCAGTTTCTTTTGGAAAAGTTGTTTGGGATTCATAGCTTTCTCATAATAAAAAAGCTACTGAACCAGACACAAACCATAAATAGTGGCATGCTTCTAAATAAGCCCACTTTTGTGATTTTGTCATTTGTTTCCATCTCTGATTACGCAACGCTGTTGCATTATCAGTCCTCCTTTCTGAGAACTAGCGACCTTGAGGGGGCAAGAAAACTTTTCTCAGGCCACATGGATGATGCTGAAAACAAAGTATTTCGTACCACATCTCCAATGAACCATGAACTTTTCCAACAGGTGCAGGCTGGCACTGCTACTCTCTCCAGCCGCTTGCTCTCCTCATCCCTTACTGCCCAGCTCTTGTCACCACCAGGAGGGCTCATACACCTGCCATGTAACATTCAGCTAAAAACTGTTCCAGGAAGAGGAATGTACCTTACTGCATAGTAAAATCAAGAGCACTTCCAAGAAATCTAATCTGCGAGTAAGAAAACAGATGTTTCTTCCACTCGGGTAATTTCAGTTTTGTGTGGACGGAAGTTCCTAGAAGGCAACAACAGTTCAAGATGCATTTTTTTTTTTAACTATCGAATACTCTACAGCCAATTTACTCCACCATCACAGTCACTACAATTATCTTTGTATCGAGAGTTTTCTTGCTGCTTGCAATTACTTTATTTAAATTTAGTTTATATGAAACTGTATTCTTTATGTGTTGTCTAATTTTTAAAATTAATTCTAAACAGGAGTAACATCAGTTTTGATTAAGACTACCTATTTTAGCACAGGTTAGACTCTAAATACATCAATTCCATCCAAAATCTGAAGCTATTCTGCTATCTTATCAGATTTTCTCAGGCTTTTCAGCTTGAATAAGTAGTTTAATTTATTTAAGGTAGTGATTTGTAACCCACATATGAAAAAATGATAGCGATATTACAAAAAGTCTGTGTCTAGGGGTCTTCTAGTGGGACTTGAAAAATGGCCGCAAGACACTGACAAATTTGCTCCTTCAGTATTAAAAAGCAAAGGTCATGAATAACACTCTCTAGCACCCTGGCAAGGAGGAAATACCTGCAAATATTCTTTAATCAAGATGAATGCTCTCTTGTGGCTGTGAAGGAAGAGACAACAAGCAATTACTTTCAACCTAAGTATTTTCAGAAGAGATCAGCTGTATCCAGACATAGGTTCAGCATCCCTAGTTAAACTGTAAATCTCTCCTTGCTTCCAGTTCTGGGCAACATGGCTCCATGGCGCGATAACTTGACCATCCTGCTTAATAGGATGCTTGTGATGAGGAAACTAATGTAGCCTTAAGAAAATGCTGTATCCCTCTCACCCATGCTGAACTCGATTCTTACTTTAACCTGACTTCCCTCCCATCTCTTTTGGAAGTGTGGACCCCAATGTCCCACATGTTTCAACTCAAGCCTTCATAGAAAACGTCACAGTGACCCAAACACCCCAAAACTTCAAGTCCTTTTGGAGTACTGGAAAGTGATTACTATCTGTTCTTATTTACAATGGAGAAATGGTTAATTTGGCAGACAAAACCACTACATGCCTCAGATTACAACACAGACCTCTTTGCACCAAAAATTTTGAAACTTGACACGTTTATATTCATTCACTTCTGAGGCCAAATTGTTTAATACTATTGTCAAATTTAAGAGTTTCAGGAATCCACATTCCTCTAATGTAAAACCCTTGCATTTTTCCAACTCTGTTTTGGGTCCAGCTGGAAGACTCACATTCCTGCACAGGGCCAACACAAGCAATTGAAGTAGCACAGCCACCCAAAAATGGGGAAGAGTGCATCTCCTGCTTTTGGCATGATTCCTCATTTCAGTACATCATCCACCTTTCTCTTCCTGGCAAGCAAACACACCTGCAGCTGAGGAGAGGCACCTCCAGCACTCAGGTACCATTACTGGCTTTTTCCTGTTCCAAATTACACAAAACCAATGGCATCTGTTTGCAGTATGCTTGGCTAACTTTAAGATTTCCTTGCTACTGTTACCCACACCATCACTTAGTCACAAAATCAAAACCATATAAAAGCAAAACATTAGACTGCCTCGAACTATTTAGAAACATTTTTGTTAATTCCCCTCCACCTTTTTTCCTTCACCTGAAAAAAAATGATGATCAAGATGCATGTCTCAGCCAGCAGAATACTAATGGGAAAAAACAGATGCTCTTTATAACGGTCAAAGCATACATATTACCGTGGGTTACCACAAATTCCCACCCTCTCAGCATCTCCTTAGACGCAGCTGAATTAATGAAAGCAAAAGGAGGAAAAGGACACTGCAATCTCACACTTTTTTTTTTCTTCCCACTTTCCTTCCATACCTCAAGAAGCAACATGTTTTCTGATGCCTCCACTGGAGTATCACAGCAAGAAAAGTTTGCACCGAGGAATGTCCTGCTGGACACTGGCCCAGGCTACTTCAGCTCAGTCAGCGGAATAAGGCAGAAATATCTTCTCACTTCAACGCTCCCCCTCCTCCCTCACTTCTCATCTGTTAGCTTCTGTCCTACTTCACACGTAGGTGATCCTCCAGGATCACCTTTCCACTGTCCACATCTCAACTTTCTGGTTTCACAACAACTAACACAAGGCACAGCTCCAGCTCTCAACAATGCTTGCACAGTTCCTCTTGTTAGGCAGTGCTGCTCTTCATTCTAGTTTATTCCAATGTTTGCCAGAAATAAACATACAATATTTGCCATTTTCTTTGTCCAGCAAGTTACGTTGAGTATTATGATTGGGCAAAGTCGAAGTCCTTCCAGAAGTTTGAATTAAGTACGTAACGATAACCAAACTCAGTGCTGTTGAGAATGTTTGTTGAAATAAAAATAATAAAAAACAAACCAAACTTCCCATAATGTAGCCCTTCCTATCCATAGGAACCTACTGGGGTGGATCAGGGGTATGGTAAAAATCTGGCAGGCCTCACTACAACAGGACTGAACACAGACAGTGCAGTGCAGTGATGAGTTTCTCTCTCAACCCATGACAGACAGTGTTTCAGTACCTGGCGCCAAAGAAGGAGATAGCCAGCATCCAGGCCCACTGGTACATCAGAGCTGCTGCTACCTCAGCAACTTCTTCACCTGAAGAGATGCTTATAAGAAGGTTGTGTCAAGATGTAACTGAAGACACCATCTGGCCTGCACAACTTCTATCACTAGCAGTAACGGAAGATTACTACCTACCAACTTTGCAAATCAAGTTAAGAGAATTTTGTTAGCATTCCATAAGGCAAACATAATTAAGTATTTTGTATTAATAGGTAGGGATTTCTTGTGAAATGACAGAACTGTTTAAAGAAAATGAGCATCCTTCACTCACCCACTGAAAATCCTGAAACAGTAAAACTCCTTTAAAAAAATAGAGCTTAAAAATTTTGAATTTCAAGAGCAGTCAGGAAATTCCAAACACCAACACCATCAAAGTAACTTCCCATGCAGCCAAGTTCCATATATTTAACATTTTCCTACTTCATTCTCCCTTGTTACATTGCAGACCACAGTGTTGTCACAGCAATTATGTTTTGTTATTAATGCACTCTAAAGCATACAACGTTACACAAAATTATTAATGTGGCAAAGAAAATATGGTTTGCATTTGATTTGGCCATTAAAGTTTCTAGTTCCTCACTATCCTTTCAATGTATTTCTGAAGGAAAAAAACTCCTTTTAATGAAACAATAGATGTAAACAAGGTTTATTTTAGTAAAGAAACATATGTCGATTTCTGATGCCATTAAATTTTTCCATAGGGATCATACTAGGTGACTGAAAGTAGTCAATAGCACCTGCACTGCTTCTGAGAACATGCACAAATACAACCACTTACCTGGTCCTGCTCCTCAACCATAAATCCTACTGGACTTCAGACCGTATACTTTAGTCCACATGTCAACTTTCAGCCACTTGTGGGTTGATTTAAAGCTTAAGTTCTACCAATTATTCTTTAGAAAGAAACAAACAAAAGCTATGCTTGTGTTAACATCAGATAAATGCAGAGTTGTTCTATTCATGAGTACATAGGTAAACACATCAGAGTCATTAAAAGTTTTGTTTATATAAAGAGAACAGAGAAGACACTCCAGCATCGAAAGTGCTGGATTTGGAACTCCACCAGTTTACCAGACTATTCCATACCAAGGGTTTCATTCTACAGCTGCAGGGCATCTTGCTTTGAAAAAAGGAAAAAGCATTACTATTCTTTGTAACAGCTCCCAGTCAGGACTGGAGACCCCAATGCACCTCAGCAGACAAAGACTGGCATGCATAGCTCTTACCTGCCTGAAGCACTGCCAGAAGTCAGCAAGCAGTCCCCACGGAAGTCATCTGTATTTCAGGAAGTTGGAGCTAACAGGAAGGCAACTTGATAGCTCTCAATCCTCTGGCAGGGTTGCAGGTGGACTTTCTTCCTCTTCTTAGGATAGGGGACATTAAGAAAAGGACCGTGTCAACGCAAGATCTTGCATTTTTTAAACTGGTGAATTTACACGATGTTGTTTATTGTCTGTTTATAGAACTGTTATCAGCATGCCAAGCAGACTTGCAGCCCGCCCCAGCCACTCACTCTACTGCTTGAAAACGCAGGGGCACCACTATACAGTTTTTGAACTGTGAAGACATGCCCCGAATTCCCGATTCCCGCAGTATGACGGTGCGTGGGGCGGTCGAGGAGTCAGCAGAAAAGTTGGTGGCTCTGCAGAGCGGCGGGGGGCTCAGCATTACCCGAAACTTTCGGGGACGTCCAGCAGCCCCCCTCTGCGAGAAGGGACGACCCGCGGCGTCCGCTCCCGGGGGTTTAAAGCCCCTTGTGCAGACAGCCAGAACTAACGCCGCTTTACCCCCTCCAACCCCATCCGTCTACTGCGGGCGGTCCCCAATAAACATACCGGGGCGGCGGCGCTGCCTCTGCTGGGGAAACTCCCGGCGCCCTGGGGCTGGGCGGTGCCGGCGGGGCGCTGCAGCCGGGGAGCCGCCTCTTGCGGGGCCGCGGAGGACATCCTGCAGCAACCCCCAACACGCCTCACACGATCGGCCCCATCCTCCCTCCGCCCCGGAGTGGGGGGCCCCGCGGTAGCCCCTCACCTGCCCGCCGCTCCCGGGTGGCGCGGCGCTCAAACTTTCACCGCGAAACTTTTGGGGCCCCGGCCTGAACGGGAGCCCCCACCGAGGCTTGGCGGGGGGCGCGTCTCTCCCCACCGGGCGGGTGAAGGGACGGTTTGCCCGGCGGCGCGGTGGCTGCAGAGCCCGTGTGACGGTGCGAATTGCTGCTCGCCTCTCCTACCTCTGAGCGCCCCGGAAGATTAAGCGCTTTGCTAACAGGTTTTGTTCGCTGTTACAGATCCGGAGGTAGCCTCTCCCTGTGCGAGCAAACAAATGCATCTAAGCTGCCAGGTAAAGGCAAGTCCTAGCTGTAAATTAGCTACTGAAACAGGTAGCGTAAAAACTTTATTGTCGTCTATGGGAAACGGGATGCATAGAAAAAATATTTAATTAGTGCTTATTAGCACTTCATTTGTGCCTTGCGAACGTTATCAGTTTATTCTGACAATATACTAGTGTCCTGGGTTCAGCAGTAGCAGTCATTTTTCTCCTTCTTAGTAGCTGGTGCAGTGCTATGATTTTGACTTTCAGCCTGGGAACAATGCTGATAATACCGATGTTTTTAGCTGCTGCTCAGTAATGTTTACTCTGACCAAGGACTTTCTGAGCCTCATGCTCTGCCAGGGAGGAGGGGAAGCCGTGAGGAAGCAGAAACAGGACACCTGACCCAAACTGACCAAGGAGATATTCCATACCACAGCACATCATGCCCAGGATGTAAACTGGGAGTTACCCGGAAGGGCTAGATCACTGCTGGGGTCCGGCTGGGTGATGAGCAGTTGTATTCTCTTCCCTTGTTATTTCCCTTGTCATTGTTATTATTGGTGGTAGCGGTAGTGATTTGTGTTATACTTTAGTTAATAGACTTTTCTTATCTCAACCTGTGGGAGTTGTATTCTTTTGATTCTCCTCCCCATCCCTCCGGGAGCTGAGGGAGGAACTGGGGGGAGTGAGCGAGCGGGCTGTGTGGTTCTGATTTACGGCTTGGCTTAAACCATGACAACTAGCCACATAGATAAATAACGTTATCTGTTTCTAACGAGTGTATTGCTTCGCTTACATTTGTTCAAGGAAGTCCTGGAAGAAATAGCTCTTGCTAAGATGGGGTAAGCACAGAGGAGTTTGGGCTTTCCAGAGCTGTGCTCAAACCACTTCTGTTGAGCCCTCTCCCCTTCAGGCATTTCACTGCAGTGCTACATGCCTAGAATTACCCCAGCACACACTTCTGACATGCTTCAAGTCACTGCCCCATTGCTCACTTACAGCAAAAGGCCTTTCTTGGAATAACAGTAACAGCACTTCATGTTTTTACATGTTCTACCATAACAGGTCTCAAATCGTCTCACACACTGTTATAGCCAGCACACAGGGATCACTTTTCCAGCCAGCAAAACATAATCACCTTCGATGTGAAGCTGAACACTGCCAACAAGCTCAAGACGGTGTTTCAGAGCAGAGAGCAGAAAGCTGTGTGCTGGTCTGATTTCCAGGGGGTTTAAATAAGCAGAGTGTAATTACCCCGACCAGAGCTTAAACTCTGGGGGTAAGACATGTTCACTGAAAAGCTCCCCAGGATCTGCAGCCGCCATAGGCAGGCAAGACCTGTGCACAGGGGAGATCCTGTGGGTTTCCAATCCAGACGCTAAACCATCCTGCTCCAGTTTGTGTTGGGTTGTGTGAGTATGTACAGTTTCACTGTGGTGCTGTAAATTTTCTCCCTTTTATCTCACTTGGGTATCTCCCTAGCTGCAGTTCATTATACAGGTCAGCAGCTGAAAAGAGACCCAGAGAGCAAAAATTTTTCCTTATTTTCCTTTAAAGCCACCCATGGATCTACTTCTAAAGTTCTGGTGAGAAAAGACTACTCCCCTCACATCTGTAGCTTGTCTGGCACCCTATTAGAAATAAAAGGGGAGGAAGGAGGGAGGGAAGTAGGTTTAACAGCAGAATATGCTAGTTGTTTGCTATTTCAAAAGATTTGAGCATGCCTCCCTTTTTAGACAACCTGGCAGGCATGTGACACTATGATAACCATATGCCCTCACAAAAAAACGCAACCTCGTATTCAAATTACAGATCTACTAGTCCCTGATGGCTGGTGAGGTTTTAAAGAAAAACAACATGCCTACTGAATTTTAGTTTCCTGAGGTAATACACTCAGAAGATTGTAATGAAAGTCACTGAAGCTTCTAATAAGGGTATACAGATTAACCTTCTGAGTGTTGTAGATTTAATTTCACTCAATAAGTACATGCTGCAAACATATTTCTTCAGATTGATCTGCTCAGGCTGTACCCATCGACTGATTGAAGTTATATATCATGGTGAAAAGATCAGATTTCTTGATTTTTTTTTTTTTTTAAGTTTAAGGAATAAATTAATTGCTTTGGGATAAAGCCAAATCTTGTTTTACAACTTGATAAATACCCTCCTTCTCCAATTTCCTCCCCTCTGTGCATTTAGCTTATATAATACTTATTCTATCACAGGTTCTTCAAATGCAGAGGGCATATTCCAGCTATGGATTTAAGTTCTTTACAAGGTTAAAAATTCAACATGCAGGTGAAATTGGACACTGGGTTAGGAAGCTCATCAGCTACATAGATGTAATCAGCGCCTTCTGAAGCCTGACGTGGAGCAAAAAAGAAACGAATTATGAAGAGGTGGCGGCAGTCTGTCTGTGTCAGCGGGGTTGGTACAGAGCCAGCGCCTGCATCAGAAACCCTGCTCTTGGCAGGTTTCTGCATGTTCCTCATGGCTTTTCATGGTAGACAAGCAGCTCAATGGTTAAAGTTAGCAGCATTATCTTTTGCAAGTGGTGAGGCAGCACGTGGGTCGTGATGCCTCCTCGCAGTGACAGGAGCAATCAGTGCAGTTGGAGAAGAAAGGTAACAGGCCATGAATTGAAACTGAAACTCGACAAAAATTACAGGTCAATTTGTAGAGATAAAACCACTTTTACTCTACAGTAAGACCAACTAAAGCTCTTTGAGCGCATTTTCTCTGTAGATTTTCAGCTCAGCTTAGCAGCAACAGCCATGGAGGAAAGTTTGGTTTGGAGGGTAGGTTACAATTACCCATGCTCGCAAGTGCTTCTCTGACGACTGCTAGTGCACACTGTGTAAGTCCCCTAAATGCTGTGTTGGCACTTGGTCCTTCCCCTGGTGTGAGGTGGGACGGAAACCACATGAGCCGTTGCTGTGAGCTATGAGGAAACCTCTTGCTCTTGCTCAGCTTTCCACACAGCCCAGGTTTCCATCTGCGATTTTGCAAAGTTTACAGCAAAGCTAGCTCAGCCACCCACACAGATATACACATTTCAAAGAGTCAGAAACTGTGATTCTTATGTTTAAAGAATAATTTAATATGAAAACCATGACTCGGGTAGCAGCTGGGACAAAACTGTGCCTGTTTGGCCTGAGCCTTTTCCAAAGGGGAAGGATTAGACCTTCAGAGGGTTTTTTAGATGAGGGAAATTCATTCCAAGTGCCGCTGTCATTTACCGCAGTGAATTTTGGGACAGGCCACACCGGCACAGTTTCAGTGCTGTGTGTTGTATATCGGTATAGAGCCGATTAGGCAAACCTTTGGTGATTAAAAGCATTTTATCATTATGAAGGTGTCTTTTGCTCCAGGGCATAAACCATTCAGCAAGTAGTTTCATCTTATTTCCTTGAGCTTGTTTAATTTTTAGCTAATTAGCTAGAAATATACCACCTACAACATGCTCCTTTTCTCAGTTAGGAGGCTAAATTTTGCCTCTACTAAGCATTGCTATGGGGCATTTGCTTGTTTCTTAAAAAAAAACTGCAGGCAATTCAGTATAAAATTCATTTGCTCAGTAACTGGCATGCTGGGGTAATTATCAAAGCCTTTCGAAGCAAGTTGTGTGCTCATTCAGAAATATTAGGCAATTCAGAGTATCTGTTGTTCTTCAGCTATTACAAAGTTCTGTTTTAAAGTCTTTAAAAGCAAACCCAACTTGACTTAAGCACTTCAATGAGTTAACTGTAAAGCTATTTTATTCTAATGGGCTCCTGTCTCAAAAAATGGCCAAAAGAAAAGAGTAGCTGCAGTATTTTTTTCTGGAGGTTTATGTATTATCTTACTGCAATTCTGAAATGTTCTTCAAATGGCGGCTACTACTCTGTCCAGTGCTGCAGGGATGGAAAATGCCTCAGGATGTCCTAAGAATTGGTTTTCTGAAAAAGTGAATTCATTCTGTATTTAAAAGGCTGGTGAGATCTTCCAGTCACAGATATGAACGGGAGGTTAAGATTAGCTCCCCTTCTCTTGCTCCCTCTTCTCTAACACTGGATAATCAGGGTGTGTGCATGTTCTCATGCTGTTATATGATACATTTACATCTTAGATCAAAGTACTAGATTTGCAGGCTTCATGCAGGGAGGTTTTCCAGACAAGGCTGGATAAAGCCCTGAAAAACCTGGCCTGACCCCATGGCTGACCCAGCTGTGTGCTGCAGATTGAACTGAGGGTTTCCTGTGATCCCACCCTTTGTGAGTTGTCCTGTGCTGCCTTCCTGGATAGGGCATCCAAAAATCAGGATGTCATGCTTTCACGAGAAATGTCTCAGCTCCAAAAATGAGATCTGAAGGCTGCTACTCTGCCACAGAAAAATGAACAAGGTCCTTAGCTACCATCAGAAGGATTCTGTTGAAATGTGGTTTGTAAAGCAGGGAGGAAGTTCCTCTGAAAACCTTCATCATTTCCATGAGAAGATTCTGAAAGAGGTCTGTTTTTCCAGGGCTTTTGAACAGTGTTTGTAAAATCTGCGTAACATTGTAATTTCTAGTTTGCCTAGGTCTAGAGAAGGGGAAACATTTCTCTTTTTTTTCTGCCAACTAATGCTAGATTATGATACCTCCTGGAAAAGAAAAGCCTATTGTGTTAGAATGCTTAGCTGGGAGACAGTTTCTTTGGTGTTTCAGTTATTGGTATCACAGTGTTCACCACAAAATTAATTGTGAACTTCTTAATTGTTTGATTTAAATACTTTAAAGGCATTCATAAAGATCTTGAAGGATGTGTTCTCCGTGCTTGTCTTTCAATTTTGATTGAAGAGATCTTAGCAGATCATCTCCCTCCTTACTGTGGAGCCTGTATTTCTCAGCTAAGACTGACTGCTCTTAGGCAATACACAGACTGAACTCCTCTTCTCCCCCCCAGCCCCTCTTAGACCAATTTTACTGTGTTTTACATAACTACTAAATGTCAGAGAAGTAAAATCTGAATATTGTGCTCTGATCTCTACACATCCCCTGAACGTGAGACAAACAATATTCTCTTACTCCCAACAGCACTCCTGGTAGTAGAAAGTTCTGCACTGATTCAACATCTGTTGACAAGCTGTCTATATAAATCGACAGAGAAGTGAACTGATACATGAAACTGAGTGTGCCTCCAAAGTGATTCACGGTCTGTTGAAACAAGACACCATACCATTAAATATGTAATTCCAGTATTCTAGTTTCTCTTCCAGCCTAAAATACCTGGAATAAAAAACAGAAATACGGTGACATGACAGTCTGGCAGCCACCCTGAAGCGCAGATAAAGGAAGATTGAAATAAAACAGTATAGAATTCTCTTAGCCAGTGCCAGCATTGTGCTACATGTTGAATGTTTGCATTGCTTACTAGAACAAGTGGACATATTTTGAACCCATTCTGACAGCCTGAATTTAAACATTGAGCAAACTATGACATTATGGTATTCATATGTGCCAGGAAAAAAAATTTACTGAGAAATTCTAGGGCACATGAGGGTAGAAAGTAAAATAAGGACTAGGCAGACTGACAATCACTGTATAGTAGGAAAGAGACAGAAAAAGAACTACATTTTATTTATTTATTTATTTAAATCTAGAGTGGGCATTAATCCCAAGTGTTTGGTCATCATATAATGATTCACATATGGCCATGTGTCAGTATTGTACTATGTCCTTGCAGCTCCATAAAGTATCATTACAAGGGCAGTCCAAGGAAAACAAGGTCAGAAGCTCTGTACTGGATGTAGTTTGTTGCATGCAGTCTAGCCTAAGATTTGGAAGCAATTTCACTGCTCTTTACATGCTTTCCTTTAGCTAGAAGTTGAGATACATATAAAACAACGGATAGCTTTTGAGGGGGGCCATAACCAAGAGGTTAACCTATTATCACCTGTTATTTGCAGGCAACACAGCTGGGTTTTTAGATGAAGATATTACATGAAGACAATGGTAACTGCTCTGGTAGGCCATCTTCTTTTATCTATAAACTTTTAGTTTAATTACTATGCTAATGTAGCTAGATCTGTTGGCAGTATTTGATGGAGTTGACTATCATGTGGTGCTGCTTTGCAGAGGATCTAGCACTGTGGATGAAGCTGCACATCTCATTGTCTTATCCCTCCTCCTAGCTGGATCATTACTTGGAATTATGTGTGCTCCTGGTTCTGGGAACAACCTCACATACTAAGAGCTCTTAGTTAAGACTGGGAGATGAGATGGATTTGGGAGCTAGCAGGGTGCATGGGCAATTAAACTTTGTATCTTCATAGTAGCATAATAAAGCTTTCCAAACACTCAAGTGCATAACTTTGCACACGAAAATCAGCAGTAGCCTGGGAAAACTAAATATGCTTCTAATATTGGACTGTTCAAAGAAGAGGAGATCTGGAAGCATTATTTCAGCTCAGGCTGGTAACTAGGCTTAGAGCTATTCCAGAAACAGGGGTGATGGCAGAAAGTTCTCTAGCTACGGGGATTTCTCTCCTGTCACATACCCACAGCCGGTTTTCCTGCCTTCAGGCTCCACTGCTGCAAAATGCTGTAGAAGAAAGTGCAAGTGAATGCCATGATGGAGCCGTGGAATCATAAAATCTTAACACATCTCACAGGTTTACTGCTAATTTCCCTTGGCTTGGCTCGGCTCGGCTCAGCTCAGCTCAGCTCAGTTGTGTATAAACCGTGCTCTCCAGGATTTGTCTTACTTTCTCTTTAGTAATTAGGTTTCCCAGGAAGGTTTTTCTTTTTTTTTAGGAAACTTTTCTTCATAACCAATCTAGTTTTCCCTCAATGATTTCATGCCCTTTATTCTTTTCCCAAAGGACACAGAATAGCTTACTGCTTTCTTCGTGGTAAGCTCTTACGTGGTAAATCATTGCTTCCTCCTAAGGAAACAAAGACCCAGAGCAGATTGTTTCCTTAATAGGAAGCAATCATCCTTTACCCTGTATTTGAATTCTGCAGTGAATTTATCTATCTCACTCATTAATTCAGTGTAAGCCACCTTCTGTCTGTCTCTATGACATTGTAAACCTGATGAATAAAGGTAGTTTTCTCAAAGATGCTTTAAATGACCCACTCTCCTGGCCAGGACTTTCTTTAGATTTGTGACTATTGAACTCACCATGTCCAGATGCTGTCGTTATTCTCCCTCTCTCCATCTTTGGAATGAAATTTAAGAATACTCAATAAGTAACTTGGGACAGACTATGAACTTCTGCAAATGCGTTCCTGCAGTGCTTTCATTGCTATAGACTTATTCCACATCTGGAGAGAGGAATGTGATCTATCACCCCTTACATGAGAGAATCTGAAATAATTTTAGGGTTCACCTTTATGTAGGAAAACATCTCTATGCACAATTAAGCACTTGCTAAAAACTAATGAAATGTAGCCTATTCTCAAGTGCCTTTCCTAGTACACTTATACACGCCTCATCTAGGCTTCACAAATAGAATGATTGTTTATACTTGTTTTTCATTTTGGTGGGGGTTTTTTGGTTGGTTTTTTGTTTGTTTGGGGTTTTTTGTTTGTTTTGAGTTTGTTTTTGTTTTTGTTTTTTTTTTTACGTGTATTTGGGAATTTAGTAAAATTTTAGCAATGGAAAAACTTAACTGTTTTTACTGTTTGGTAATTTTGGGGGTTATCCTAATTACTGTGGGAAAACAGCTAAAGAGTAAACAAAGCAGCCTGTTATTCTTTTGTTTGCTTTACAAATAAGTGCTCTGCTTCATAATTGCCCCTTTAAAGCTAAATGCTTAGGTACAAAACATATTGTTTAGGAAAGCTTTACAATCATCATGGCAAATACTTGTCAGTAAAACTAAAGCAGAGATAAAATTATGTATTGTGTTGTTTATAAACTGCAAAGTTCTCTGTCAGTTGTGATTGAAGTTTTTTTATTTGAATGTTAGGAGAAGAAACTGCAAGAAATGTGGGCCCTGTACACACTTACATCCTTAACCTGATATATTTGGGTTGTCATCGACCACATTTTCTATCTACAGCTATCTTAAGCTATTTTTTTATTATATATGTAAGGTCAAGACATGTTTAAGTTTACATGCATAGGTGATGTTGTATACTCTTGATTTATAAATATATTTGTATGTTCCTTTGTTTCAAATTTGCAGGTCATCTAAAAAGAGCTAAACTTATGAAACCAATTGAAACTTCCAGCAGAGAATTAAAGTAACAGGAATTTTTTGTTTATTTTCCTTTATCTCTTCCACAGACATCAAATTGGTGTTAGGTACACAGTTGCTGCTTGTGTCAGTGTAATAAAACCAACTGCCAAGCTGTGTTTTCAAAAGCAAATAAATTGAAATAGTCAGGATTTTCAGGATTGCCTGCTGTAAAAAAATCCTGTATGTTAGGTAACTCACAGGGAAACCATTATCAGCAAATCGTATTGACACCCTTCTGTCAGAGGTCCATACACCACGCAGAACCAAATACATTCTCTCACTGCAGTTCGGATTTATTAACCTAGAAGTCCAGACCCTCACAACATGAAACTCGGCTCCCATTGTGCCTGCAGCCTGGACTACTCCAGAGTTTTCACCTGTGATTGCTCTTCTCACACCCCAGGACCTGCAGAAAATTACTGCCACATCCTTTCTTCCAGGTGGGGTAAATAGCCAGCTGCTAGCTGCCAACTGTGAAACAACAGATTTTATGGAGGACTGCCCCAGAACTATCAGCAGGGACTAACAAGATGGGGAAAAAAAATCAGGCTTCCACTGAATCACCAGTCTTGCCATCACCAACTGCTGATTTACATGGTGGGGTGAAGGGAGGGGGGACAAGAGAGATGCTTTAATAAAGGAATTATATTATATTTAGCAAATGAGATAGAAGCAGTTTTCCCTTGAGATAATCTTTTCTTTCCAAGTATCTGCAAACATGCTTTTAGACTAGTTTTTTTAATATAAGGGTAAGGTATCCTCTACAGGAGGTCAGAGTGGATGAGTTAGCAGTGTTTGCTCAGGTTGCCTTGTCCCCAGCAAGTGTATGCATAGTGCTGTAATACTATACTGGGGCTACAGGCTATACATATGATTTCCGTTCTGCGACCCTACCAGAAAAATGGGGCCTCTCATTTAGCTACATCAGATCATGGTGTGCAACTGATGGATCAACTGAAACTAAGATGTATGAAATTCACCTTACAACATAAATATATCTTATATTCAGTACCTGCCTTCGTTATGCTGTATTCTCTAGCAGCTGTCTGTAAAGATCACATTATGTAGGGAAAGAGACTTTTAAGCCATCAGAGAGGACTAAATGTGATCCTTTAAGATGATGAGGGTAGTATGAAACGGGGTAATTTCCAATAAATGAGTTGCAGCTCCTTTCAGATATTACATTTGCCCCTGAGCATCTTTTTTCATTTCTGCATTGTTACGATCACACTTTATGCTTTAGCAAGATCTTTTTTCCCCCATCTTAGTGTTAGAAAGCCAGAACTGCCACTATTATCTCTATCACCATCACAACCAAAAGATGGAATAATTTGACAGGAAAAGCTGCAATATCAACTACATGCAATTTAATATCTTGAAGTATACATATAAGTTCTCCATCTTTTTAATGTATAGTAGCTTTGCATGTATGGGTAGGTTGAACAGTCAGACAGAATGTCTTTCACGTAGCTAACAGGCCTACATGCTTCATAACACAAAATTTTCCTTTAAGTGAGATAATGGAATATCCTGTATTCCAGGAATGCACAGTTTCTCATTTGAGATTATATTAATCACTTGATCAGAGCAGGCCAACTAATTTCACATTTCTGATTTCCACTGCATACAGTGATCTTGTAAGTCAGTGTAAATATTTGCAAGTATTTATACACAGCGATTGCAAAATCTATGGGGAATGCATGTCACGGCAAAAATAGCAGTTCATAGGGCTGAGTGATTGAGAGCCAGTTGCCAACTAACAGTTTATAATGGGCACATGTAATGCATTTTGTTCTGGCATGTCCAAGCTCTCTTGCTTGAGGATGAGTAATAGTCATACTAATGCTGCCAAAAACTTTGGGTCAAGAGTGCTGAAGATAATGGTGGCTCACTGTCATCATCCAAGCCAGTGCCCAATTCCATATTCACAGAAGCTGAGTCATTATTTCTGCAGAGTCTGACAGCCTTAGCAATTCCTTGCTTCTTTCCCTTTGAGCAAATCTAGGTCTTTGTGTGACTCTCGGTGATGCTATGGCTATTTAAAAAATCCCTTTAGGCATTGTCTGTCCTTTGATCAAGCAGTGAAAGAGCAACTCCTCAGGATCAATCTGAGAAGACAGTTCCCAGCCAGAAAGCCAGTGCATAAAGTCTAGACCTTCCCACTACATGTAGCAGTCAAATGTTTCATGCTTGGAGGAACTGCAAGAGAAAAGGTATTTTATCTGTAAATAACTAACCCCATATTTAGCCATACCTGCATAAATCTGCAGGGACTCTTCTGAGGGCAGATCTAGTGTTACTTCATTTAGCAGAGCCCCATGTAAGAAGTAGGCACATACTCAGGAGGGCAGCCGCTGTATCTGGAGGTTAAGGTACACAAAAACATTTCAGGAGCTTGAGGAAGAAAATTAGTGTGTGAACATGAAAACCTGAGGAAGGAATGAAGAAATTAATTACCAGACTAAGGGAAAAACAAAGAAGCATGAAGAAAAACAATTAGTAGTTGAAAATGCTCTTGAGTCCAGCAACCTTGGAGAATGCATTGAGCTGGTAATGGTGGTTGCTGTCACTTAAGGCAATTATTGGATATCATATAAACGTTCTTTCAAACCAAGACAGAATTGTTTGTGTTTTAGGAAGCAGCCATCAATAGTGAAATTAAATATCTGAATGAATGCAGGAACATGTTCTAATAAAACGTGAAGGAAGTAATCAAGGAAGATTATCAGTCTTTTCAGCCTGATATTTAGCAGTGATAAAAAAAGAAAGCCTGGTGCCAATGTACTTTCCTTTTTGCAAGATGAGCCTACCGAGCATAATATGAAATGGCAGAGACTCCTAAAGAGTTTAAGAGCTTCTCTGCAGGATGGAGCTGAAGATGTACACAAAACTGAGATTTACCCTAGATTATTAAAATGGTTTACTCTTAATGGCAGACCAGGGCATCCTGGGATCAGCAGCATGTTCCCATGATTGCACAGACTAGCCTGTAGTCACGCAGCTGACCTGAATAGGAGACTGAGGAGCTGTAAAGGGGTGAGGTTTTGTACTCTGGCCTAAAGGCAAGCATGACTTGACCAGCCCAGGACAGAAATGCAGGACCCACTTGCAACACACTGATCTTTTTTTTTCTGTCCTCAGGGAACAAACGAATGATGGCAGTGTCCAGCTACACAAATGTTGTCTTGGTCTGGAGGTGCCTAGTACAAATCCCCAAACAGGCAGCCGAAAAGGAGGTCACTGCTTGCTGCAAAACAACCTTACATTGTACCCTTTATACAAATAACACTCAGTGACAGAGTATGGCCTCGGCCTGCTAGTCTAGCTCAACAGATGGGGTAATTGCTAAGCTTAGCTTGCAGGATTGAGAAAAGGATTTTTTGTTTTATAAGCAGATGAACTGAGGATCTTCTACAGATCGCAGACAAAAAATCTATTACTTAGCATTTTTTGTAGGTCACCATACTGCATGTCATTCTCTTCTCTCATCTCTTTCCTGTTTATTTTACTCTGGAAAGTTGTTTGCTTGCTTTTCTCTCATGCTTCAGAGGTGAACTCCAGCGACTAAAATTGGTGGGCCTTGCTCAGAAAGTCTGCTAAATTTATTAATACTTATCTTTGATGAGATGGCTCAGGACAGGTAGCACAATATATTTGCGTAAGGTTTCACTTTTTTCTATGCTGTTATTATAATTGTTAATGCTCATTTTTGATGAGGAGGCTCAAGCCAGGTAATAAAATATATTTGCATGTAATTTAACATTGTTTTTCTGTGCTTTTATTGTAGGTGGGATTCGGTATTAAAAACAAACATCAAAACTAAAAATAAAACACAGAAGTTTGTGTCAAAGCTTCACTGTGAATCCATCTTAACAGCTTTGGAAGTTGTACACTTTGTCCTTAAGTTCTAACCTCTTTCTTCAAACACCCAAGTTTGTACTGTGAGGTGGTAACCACTTCAGCTACCTTCTCCACACCTCTAGGTCCATTACAGAACCTTATACAGCTTTATTCTAGACCAGGCTCCAAATCCCAGATATACCAACAAAACAATTTTTGTGAGATGACATCTTTGGACTAACTGTTTGTATTTACCTGAATGATTAGCATAAGTATTAAAGCAATCTGCCTGAGTGAATTTTTTGATGCCATGAACAAAGTTGTCTCTGTTTCTCTGCTTCTTTGTTTTAAATTGACATTTTTCCTAAGTTGATCAGAACAGTAAAATTGCTAATCATGAGTCAAATTTCCATGATTAAGGAAAAAAATGTCAGTATGGCTAGAAAGAGCTCTGTGGGCACCAGGTAGAGTCCCACAAAGGAAATACAAGCGAAAGATGTAACTAATTGGTAATCTTTAAAGCATGAAACAAGTTGCCTTCTGAATGTAGCCATTCCAATTTATGATTTCTGCCAAACTATATATTGATTTCGCTGTCTTAAGAGTCAGCAAGTTCCCCTGTTGACTGAATTCTAATTACTCACTCCATAGTTACATTGATTTTAACAGACTTCTGGACAATTTTGTACCAGGCTGGTTTCAAATTACACTTAATGAATTCATCATGATTATCAAGATAAAAACTTCCATTCTACGGCAACTTAAAGAAGAAAGAAACTGTTTTTCCTCCCTTCTTCACAGCCCAAACTTGACATAAGCTTGTACCACACTTGGTGTGGTCAGCTGGACTGAGGCTTCACTCTGTGATGTCTCTGAGGAGAAAATGCAGAAAAGAACAGTTGCTTTTGTTTGTCTGAACACAATGATGAATCAGTCTATAGCAAACTGTGATTAGACTTGTTGTACAAGTTAGTATTTTTAAACCAAAATTCAATTGCTTTCCATATATTTCATCAAAGACAAGAAAATCCATCTGCACTCTCCAAAATACGAGTAATGCATATGAAAGATAGATACATCATATTGGTGCTGATTATATACTTATGTAAAGAACCTTTTACTTTGTGTATGGGGCCCAGTGCTCCAGCAGGAAGCAGGTAATGTGTGAAGTGTGGTAAAGACTAACAGCAGAAAGATTAATTATAGCTTTTAGATCTGTGCAGTTTGGAAGTATTCAGCTTCAGCCCAGTGTGTGAGTCTGTGGGGTAGAGACACGGATTATACATCCATGTGCCGCTTGAGCATTGTGGGTCTGCCTTTACGCCCTGAAGCCATGGGGCGTGGGTACGGGCAGCGAGGTGCCTGTTTCAGTAGCCCAGGGCTGTCCCCAGATGTCTCTGCTTGCTCCCAGGGTCAGTCCCTCAATGATGGGTCCTCCTGCCTGCCCGCTGCACATTTGCATAAATCAATATCACAGCCTGACTGGTTTACAGTTAACTTTAGGGAACCCTTTTTGGCCTTGTGGTTTTATTTCCATTTATCTTGGGCAACAGCTTCCTACTTTTTTGAATGATTGCTATATAAAGGAGCATTCGATATTCAGGCTGAAAGCTGCTGATTACATTCATCAGCTTTAATAAGGTATGTTATCAGATCTTATTTTCTTGAATTATCTATGGATCAAAGATATGATCAATGGCAACCTTTAAATATTTCCAAGTCAATATTTCCAGAGTTGTTTTCCTTCAAAAGGAAAGAAGTGTTTTACCACTAGAAGGATCAGATTGTACTTTCAGGCTTTCTTTAGACTTCTTTTTTTTCTTCTAAAGTTCATTAGTTTGGGTGCAACAGTTCTGGTGCCAAATGTGGTTGAACTATTCTATGATTCTATATTATAGAATCATAGAATCATTTAGGTTGGAAAAGATGTTCAAGATCATTGAGTCCATCTATTAACCTGACACTGCCAAGCCTAAACCATGTCCCTCAGTACTATACCTACACGTCTTTTTAAAACATCCACAGATGGTAACTCAGCCGCTTTCCTGGGCAGCCTGTTCCAATGCTTGAAAACCCTTTTGTTGAAGAAATGTTTCCTAATATCCAATCTAAACCTCCACTAGAGCAACTTGAGGCCATTTTCTCATGTACTATTGCTTATTACTTTGTAGAAGAGACTGTCACCCACCTCATTGCAACCTCCTTTCAGGTAGTTGTAGAGAGTGATAAGGTCTCCCCTGAGCCTCCTTTCCTCCAGGCTAAACAGCCCCAGTTCTTTCAGTTGTTCCTCTGAGGACCTGTGCTCTACACCCTTCAGTAGCTTTGTTGCCTTCCTCTGGACTGAGTCCAGCACCTCAGTGTCTGTCTTGTAGTGAGGGTCCCAAAACTGAGCGCAGAATTTGAGGTGCAGCCTCAGCAGTCCTGAGTACAGGGGGACAACCACTTCCCTCGTCCTGGTGGCCACACTAGTTCTGATACAGGCCAGGAAGCTGTTGGCCACCTTGGCCACCTGGGCACAAGCTGGTTCATGTTCAGCCAGCTGTTGACCAACACCCCTAGGTCCTTTTCCACCAGGCATCTTTCCAGATGCTTTCCCCCAAGCCTGTAGTATTGCAGATCAACACTCCCAGATTGGTGTAATCTGCAAACTTGCTGAAGGTGACCTTGATCCCCTTTTCCAGATCATCACTAAAGATATTAAACAGAACTGGACTCAGTACTGAGCCTGGGGGAACACCACTTGTGACTGGTTGCCAGCTGGATTGAACTCCATTCACCACCACTCTTTGTGCCCAGCCATGCAATCAGCTTTTTACACAGTGAAAAGTATGAGCCACGAGCAGCCAGTTTCTCCAAGAGAATGCTGTGGGAAACGGTGTCAAAATGTCAAATCTAGGCAGATAATGTCCACAGCCTTTCCCTCATCCATTAAGTGGGTCCCCTTGTCATAGAAGGACATCAGGTTAGTCAAGCAGGTCTACAGGACTAGACCATATCTGATGTTTTTATTATTATGACTATGTCTAAATTACCAGATGCAATAGTACTCTGGTGCCCTGTTCATGGATGAGGAAATGAACAATGAGTTATCCTCCTTTATCTCTGCATGTAAAGAATAATTCTAGTAGGCAAGAGATTTCAGTGATTTTAGATGTTATTTTCGAAATTATAAAGCTTCCCATAGAGATGGTCTTTCTTACGGTCTCTGGCAAACTATGTAGTGATCACTGTGCTAAGAGTAGTAAATGATCTAAAAATATGCACATCATATTTTGAAGAAAAAAGCAAATTAAAAGAGTTCTTTAAACCTGAGAGCTGAGTTGTTTGTTCTCTCTTAGGATAAACACATCAAGTTAGGCTTTACTCTGAGCAGCCTAGCAGGAAACAATGGATATCATATAAACGTTCTTTCAAACCAAGGCAGAATTGTTTGTGTTTTAGGAAGCAGCCATCAATAGTGAAATTAAATATCTGAATGGATGAAATTTTATCTGGATGAAAATTTATGGAAGAATTTTTTATCTAAGTGGATGAAATTTTATCAAACAGTGAATAAAAGATTCAAACAGAAAACTGGTTTTCTTTTGTTTCTGTGAGGACTAAGAAGAATAAAATTAGCAGACTATTTCTTTCCCCTTAAAATCTTTTTTATAGATAATGGTGAACAGATGATTCTATCAAACTTCACTTTCAATGAATTCAAGACAAGGTAATATCATCATCCATCTTCTTGATGAACCTCATCATTTTATCTTCGGTCTAAATCCAGGAGAAAAACTGAACAAGCCATGCATCTATACATCTCTTTATTTAATAATTACAGCTGAAGGTTAGAAAATGTTTAAGGTCAAACTTCTAAGCTACCATCTGGAGCTCATTTAACAATTGCCAAGAACATCTGCCACTACTGTACATGCCTAAGACAAAACTTAACCAACATCGCCTTTTCTTTTAAGGACAAAATCCTAGTCCCACACAAGCACTGGCTGAGATGTTTTGCTGCCAGCAGGCAGAATTTAGTTTTAAATTAAATTTAATTCAGGTTGACAAACAGTGGAGCCATTAATAAAGATACTTTTGTAATTCTTAACACAGTATTCACCACCTAAAAGCCGCGTCTCACAAATAGTAGTGTCATTTACAGTTTTGCAAAACACATCAAAAATGTTGTGGAGCAGGAGAAGGGGATATCTCCTGACTGATGAGGATTGAAATGTGGTCAGGGGATGGCTATAATAGACTCTTGTTGCTGCCACTGGAGCTGCCACCCTGCTGTGGCGGCAAGGTGGCTTCAGCTGTCAGATTGCTGAAGGCAATATTTTTCAAAAGTGCTGTAAGGGAAATATGAAAGCAGATACTGCCGAACTAAGCAAAACACATCCTCAGAGATGTCTATAACATTCTATGAACTTTCATGACAAAGCTGAAAGATATAAAAATCAGAGAAACACATGGTTAACAAGATCTAATTCCTCAGATAGAGCTGTGTCTTTATTCATATTTTAAGATATAGCAAATCCCACTGGCTATTAATTCCTTACATGAGAAAGACATTTAGATTTTTAAAATTATGGTAAGGTTGCCATTCTTTACTCACATATGTGAATTCCTAGTAGCAAGAAGTAGACAATGTGAAATGAAGACCTATATTATTATATAGGTCTTATATATACATATGATATTATATGTATTATTTTATATATATTATTAAATACAGGAGAAATGTTTGGGTTTGTTTTGTTTTTTTTCTTTATGCCTGTATGGAAATTGTCCCCTCTAAATGATGGACCTGACATAACAATGACGATTAAGATATGATGAAAATTTTACCTAGAAAGAGATGTTTTACATGATTGCATCATTAGTGATTTTGTCAGACAGGAAAAACGCTTTTAGACATGCTTAGTATGTCAAATGTCTGTAGTTTGGTAAATGTCATGCACTGGATTATTTTCCATAGGTGAAAATATATTAAGTATTTAGTGATTCATCTGTACCATGCAATAATGGATACATGCAAGTCAAGATAATGCATATGTATATTAATAGGTATAATATAAAATTTTATTTCATTTACAGAACACCAAATCTGTATTTTAATGGTGTTTAGAAAGCAGAGAAAATTGAAATGATTGTTTTCATTCAATTGAAAAGCTATGAATGTGACTAAAACCCCCACATTGATTATAGATCAATTTACCTTTGAAACTGAAAAACAGGAGTTATGCTCCGTGTCTTGTTTTTTATGAGGATTTAAACCACATTACATTTTGTATTTTAACAGATGGCAGAATTTAATCCTTATCAGAGGGACTGGGGTTATGAAGAAACTGGTAGTTGTCTCATGGTATGGACAAAAGTAATGACAAGTATTGTATTTTGTTTTTCTTCACTATAGCTAAACGTGTATCTAATAGAAGATTATAATCAAATTACATTTTTTTACTGACTCTTTGTATGAGAATGCAGCGAAAGGTGCTTGCAGTCAAACCTCCAACTGAGTATTTGTTTTCTGAAATTCAGAGCACCGTTATCAAACCCATGACACAAAAGATACTGAATGTGATCTGTACTTAGGCTTGTCTTTCCAGTTCTGTTCAAAAACTTTAACTGGCAAAGGAACCTGTTACTGTGAATATGTTTTTACTTTTTTTCTGAATAGTTAGAAATTGTTAAACTTCAATAGGATCTAAATATTTCCTTTTTTTTTGAAATGCCTCTGATCTGAAAAGTCTGCTCACAGCTGAAACAGAATTTGTAAGCAGGCTGGCCATCATGGTGTGACTCTGGAAATATCTCCTCACCTGATCCAAATTAATTTAGACTCCTCAGCCTGTTGAATCTTCCTGAACTAACTTTTCTACATGAGAATTTAAAAAGCACCTCTGCTTTTGAGAGAGTTGACAAGTGAAGAAAGTGATAGTTCTTCACATAGTACTCACAAATGTAAAGCAGAATATCTCCAAAACTTTCATTACAGTAAAAGGACAAAGCATGCTAAGATTAATGATAAACAAGATTTATAAGATCAAACATTTAAAAGCTAGAAAAGCCTAGAAATTAAGGTTGACAGGCAAAGTTTACAGGATTTTGTTGTGCATTCTGCATAGCTTAAAATAGCAAATGAAAATCATGGTTTATGGTTAGCATGGAGCAGTAGAAAGACAACTCTGAGCAGAAACATGCATGGGAGTCTTATTTAAGAATTCAATCACATTCTTTTAAATAGAATTGGAGATTTTCACTGCGTTATTTTAATTATTATTTTTTAGTTTGCTAATAATGCCATAGTTCTAACAAAGCTGTAGGAATGACTAAGGATATGTTTTGTTCATTTATTTGTAGCTGGTACATGTCTATTTGCTGCCCATATTTGCTAAGCTGCATTTTTTGTATTGTTGAAGATATGTAGAAAACGGTCACAATTAATCGTGTTAATATATGTCTAATAGCAGCCGGTGTCCCCAGCTACTGCACAATACCTTCTTTGTCCCTCCGCAAAATAGAGATGATAATACTGCTTACATTTACTGTATCACAATGCAGTATCATGCTCCTTAATAATTTCTTATCAAGGAAACGCACTTAAGCATTGGACGTCCTTGAGGAAAAGGACAAAAAGGGAAAAGAAAAAGCAGGACAATTTTAAATCAAATTATTTTGGAGGGTGGGAGAACTTTAAACCTGGGGCAAACTACTATCAGTTGGATGTTTTTGAAATAAAAACATGGTGTGGCCAACACTTTCCGTTTGCTTTTATTGAAGATATTTATAGGTTTTAATAACTTCAAAGATTCACAGTCAGCATTCAGTGTTGCATGTGCTGTTGTGGTTATAACTCTGAATACAGCATTATACCTTAGTGGAAACAGATTTCTGTGTGCTGCATGTCATTCAGGTGGAGCCCCCCTCCTCCCACAGCCCTTGCTGTGGCCCTCTGTCACCCCTGGGTCATGGTCGTCTTGGGCTGCCTGGCAGCAGCTGGAGCTGCTCAACAAGTGAAAAAATCATCTTCTTTTTCCATTCTGCCGCCTGCTAGCCCAGATACATCTCTTGCTGCCTCCAAAGGTACATGGACATTAGAAGAAGAATGACGCAAATCAGTGAGGGGATGAAAAGCCGTCTCACATATACCCTCCTGACTCCCAGCTGCTGAAAGCTGATGTTTCAGGGTATTCCTTCCATCATTAGGCAGAGGCTATTGTGGAGATAACCTGGGTCATGGTGAGATACAGTTGGGCTGGGGAAAGAAAGAGTGGGGAAAAAAGTATGGAAAAGGGACCAGGGAATAAATGGGCAAGGGGAGAATGGTTAGAAGAAAAATGGAGATTGCAAGAAGTAGGGAAAACCAGGAAAAATAAGAGACTAAAAAGTAGGTTAAAGCATCTGAGAAAAGAAGTTGGGAGGAAGGGAAGGGAAAGAAAATACTGAAGGTTAGTTTGAAAAGTTTGCTGACGCTGTCAAAAAATATGTAGTATCAGGAATTCCCCAGAACTCCCCAACTCTACAAACAGGAGAAGACAGGCAATGGCTGAAAGAGCTGGTCTTATTTTAATTAAATGTTTATTTAAGTCTAACATATTTGAAAATTATAATTAGTTTCCTCCAGCAATGCCCTTAACCAAGCCCCTTTCACAGAGATCTTTGAAAAGCAGTCAACTCATGAAAAATCCCAGTTGGCAACCTTTTTTCCCTGAAAAAGAAGCTTACCGAAATCTTCAAAGGCCAGAATCTGGCATAGTTTTCTTTCGAGTAAAGTTAACTCTGCAAGTTGAAGCCCTGCCAGGAAGCATGATGTGCTCTAGCTAGCTGCAAGTGTGGTCGCTGCCTGTCCAGGCTCATGAGCAGGAGTGATCAGCTTTCCTATTCATCTGCCTGCTCAGCCATCGATATCTCAGCTCATGCACCTGCCTGTGTTCATGAAGCTTGTTTTAGTGAGTGGCCCAGGTGGCAAGCAGCAGCCATGGCCAGGATGGACAGCTGAGGGTAGTATCAACACAACTGCTCATTGTAAGCCATCTCTGATCATGAACTCTTAGGTATTCAGCTGTGACACTACAGATCACGGACTATAAGCAGGGGCATAATCCCACAGTAAGAACAAAATAGTTTGCACAGTTTTCATTCTGCCAACGCTGATCTTCTCCTGCTGCCTTTCAGCACCAATGGAGATCCCTTGCACTAACAGACAAGATGCAATAACCATACGCCTGAGCTGACTGTTATCGTTCAGAGACCACAGAGCTAAGGCCTGGGTTAAATGATTGTTTCTTGGACAAGACTTCTGCTGACTGTGATAAATTTTAATGTGTAAGAACAAACCTTTCAGAAGAAAGAATATCACGATCCTACTACTGTGCAATTAAAATCCATGGGGATATTTAGAGAAAATTAGAATTCATGTCCTTGCTGCAACACATGTAAAAATATATGAAGTGTCTAGTTGCCTAGAAGCTGAAACAGACAACAAGACTTTTAAATATGGCTGACACTGGGAAACCAGGGACAAGATGTTCTGAAAATCAGGCTCTTTTAATGTGTTCTAGATAGGATACTTTAATATTCACTTCACATGGTCTTTGTAATTCTGATATTAAACAGACATAGAATAAAGGTCAACAGAAAGAAAAAAACAATAATAACGAAGCAAAATGATTGTGTATTTATGTCTTTAGCAAATACATAATGGAGCTGGCTGGGCATGTTTAGGGGAAAACATTTTTCAGACAGAATAATTAGTTTGTGAAAGAAAGTTCATCAATACTTTATATACAATTTCAGTGTGCAAAGAATTTCTGGTCAGAGTGCATGTACCACCAATTATCCATTACTCTCTGACCCTACTGGGGTGGAGGAATAAAAAGATTCAGGTCCTTGCTATAGCTGAAGAATGGGAAGATCTAGGCTTAAACCACAACAGCCCCCCACACCACTGGCAAGCCTCTTGGTTAGAAGCAACCTCCCTCTCTATCACTCGTGGTGGTTGTTAGTACTTGAGGAGTTCATAAGAGGAAATTGAGTTTTCCATTTCTGAAGAAAAATCAAATTACTTGCTTTTGAGTCCAAGACCTAGGCAGACACAAATATACCAAGTATAATTTTGTGATACCAATTTAATTGTATATTTCTTTCAAACCGTATGACCACCTGGATGCAGTCACAACAATAACAACAGTGAATCAATGTTTGTGAGGAAATTCAGTTAAGTATTAAGATCTAATAATATGCTCTCTTGGAAGCAGCTGTAAAATTCTTTGTTTCCCTTTGCAAACAGAGCGTTAAGAATACCAAGAACCAACAAGTGTCTAATATTATTCTTCCCCAGATGAAATGAAAAGATATTGATTTCTATGAAATAGATTCCCTAATATGTAAACATATTATTCTAAGGCTTAGAAGAATCATATACTTTTATTTCTGCTCTTTTCTGAAAACACTTGAAGGAAATATTTCATCAAAAGAATAAAATAAAATGTTGTGTACTTTCCCTGAAAAAAAAAAAAGCCAGCAAATATGTAACACACCTTTTTCACATAGTGGGCATCTACATTCCTATCTTTATCTTATATTTATTTGAATAGAAGGCACGTCTGAACCCTAAAAGGCAGGAGTCTGCAAGGTTACTTCAATATGATTGTATCTTGTCCAGTCATAAGGCTGGATTTCAGAAGAGGCTCTCCTGCTTTCCTCTTGCAAAGACCACTCCTGCTATGTATCTGAAATGGTGAATCTGCTGCTTTACAACACACAAGTGATCACAGAAGAGATAAGGAATAGGGATGAATCAGATACAAAGCACCTTTTTTTACTGGAGTGGTCTTGCAGCTGACACTTTGGGGTGTCCCGTTAGGTTAACCATTACTTTAATTTCCTTGGAAATGGCCACCTTTACAAAGGTTTCAGAATTTTATTAGCAGTATGTTAGTTGTCTATGAGGATGTTCATCCCTGTTAATGCAACAGGAAGCAGAAACGCCCAAAAAACCACAGAATGATGATACTGGCGTGTTTCCAGCCCTGCTGGTGGAGAATCTGTCAAAACCCTAGACAGTATTCTGAAATATTTTTCAAGTTCAATTAGCCATTTAAGCCCTTGCACTCCTTCTTACAGTAATTTATCCATTATGATCAGGAAATCTATGACTGTATCTAGCTATTTCTCTGTAGCTACACAGACTGAGAGCAACTTTTCAGATTTAAGAATTTTAGATTTTAGAAATATCCTTTACTCCTCTGTTTTTTTCCTGTATTTCCTTAGAGTGGACTGCCATCATTCAGATTTAATAAGGCACAGCCCATTCTAACTCATCAGCTGAAGTGCCCTTCTTCGAGAGCCTTGGCCATGGAGATTACTGCTTCATAAATATCTTCCATTTCCCAGCAGCTTGATCTTGTCTTGAGCACATGCATAATGGAAAAGGAAAAGCCCAGCAGTTACCAACTGCTCAGTAATGGACTAAGAACATTCCCATGTCTGTCATGGAACAATGCAAAAAAGCAAAGAGGAGGAGCATGTATTATATTCATGATTGCCCAGGACAGCAAAAGGAGGTGACAGCCCCAGATTAACAGAAAAAAATTACCTGATTTGTGATTGTCACAGTAACTAGATGGGAGAAAAAACCCCGTATATTACAATTCCAGTTAAATAAAAGCCTATTTCTGCCTAATACTTTTGAGAATTTGTCCATGAGCACTTCATTATTTAAACAGCATTCCTGTTGTACAACCAAGTTTAGTGGGGATTTATTTAACATGCCATTACAGCAATTAGCCCCAGGGAGAGTTCAGCTTGCATACCCAGATTCTAAGTATGTCCTGAGTTTGTGTTTATCAAGTGAGTTTCCTTTCTCCTCACTACTGAGTATAAACTTTTCTTCTTAGCTCCTATGAAGCTTTCAACCTGAGCTCTTTTCTGAGAACCTGGCATGTTGGAGCTCCATTCCAGAGGCCCTTTTCCACCTTTCCTCCTGAGGACATGGCACAGTGCCCATCTTCAATAAGGTACATCTGTCAGGTCCCATGTGTCAGTTTTGATCATGACTGCAGGAGTAAGGAGGTAAAGAAAGGATGTTTAAGGGGCAGAAAGGGGATTCAGGATGCTGAAGTTCAATTTCTAGCTATGATGTGACTTGAAGCAAGTCATTTAGTCATTACCAGCATCTCAGCTCTCCAAGTCTGCATGGGGATAGTAGTAGTTTATCTCTGCCTTGCTCATTCAGTACACTAGCAATATTTATTTACAGCATGTGGCACATCTAGGGTCCATTCTCACTTTAGGTGTTCAGACACAACCATTACTCAAAAAGCTCTTTGAACCTTATGACTTTGATCAGACCTTCTTAACAAAGTAGGAGTAACACTGTACAGTGGAGGAAATGAGTTCTAGTACCAAAAAAATTCTGGGTTTGAGTTTGCCAATGTACCATGTTTGAAAAAACAGGAGAGAAATTACAGTTTGAAACATTTTATTTTTATTCTTTGGAGTTTGGTTGCACATCAGAATAACAAAGAAACACATAAATGTTCCAGGTTTACACTAGTGGTGACATAGCTTTTGCCACTATGCACTGAATGCCAGATGATATTTGTCTTCTGAATCAAAGACATAGATTTTGTTGCTTGTACCCCTCTTTGGGTGACAAGAAGCAGGAGCAGCACTGGTTTCCCTCATCACAAATAACTCTGGGTCCCTTAGCTGCATTTTTGCTTTTCCTTTCCCACCATCCATATCAGTAACCCTCCATATTCCCTAGGGAACAGGAAATGAAGTGAAATCTTGCAGATTTGAGCTGGATGTAGCATGTGTCACCAACATCTCAATGCCATCATCCCACTTTCACCTGCCATCAGCTAATATGCATCTTGCAGTCTGTGCAGCAGTAGCAGACACTCTATGCCCTGGTTACCGTATCCAACATAGAGTGGGACCAGTTCCTACTACATTTTCAGGAGGATTTCCTGTGACATTCAATGCACAGAACAGAATGCAACTCCAAATATACTGGGTTTTAGCTCTACAACTGAAATTAGGTTCTTTTAACAATTTTTGATGAGTATGCATTTTATAGTCATAATGAATTGTGAATGTTGCAAAAGAAAAATGGTGTTTCAGAACCTCCGCTTTGCTGTACGTTAGCAGTGAGAGTCTTAAACAATGTCACTGCCTGAGTTAAGAGTAATGTGGCTTTGGTTTTGCAATGTACATGAAAAATCAACCTTTTTCACTGTGCGTACTCTTTCTGCATGCCACGCTGAACACACATTCATTATACCCCATCTCTGAACAAAGTACAGTGAAGTCAATGTACAGTGATACCAATGGATTTTTTTTTTCTCAAGCATCAATAGGATTGGCCAAACTGATTTGTTGGAGGCAAAAAACCCCATCTAGTTTCATCTTCAACCGTTTATGCTGTCCGTATCATAAAAATGAGCCAAAGTGTAATAATATTTCTAGCAAGTGGCTCAATCTACAGTCCCTTAATTCCATGACAGTTTCAACTACTGGGCTTATTTTTTAACAATATTTTAACCGCTTTGCTGCAACAGCCTGCATAAATTAAAACCAAAATATTTCCCAGTCTATTTCCCAGCATTATTTTCTTTTCCTTGCATCTGAACTGTTCAGGATGAATGGCTATGGTGAGAAAAAGTAAGGAATTTCAAGAGTTCTATGAACACTACTGAATGCACTACTTCTGTTTAAGATTAACTGACATCAGCTTGACCCACTACCTGCCTAAAGGAAAATAGTCAGATAGCATTTGGTAAAGTTTATAAGATGCCTGTTCCCTCTGTGGTATATACAGGTCTTTAATTTGCAGTAATTTATGTCTGGAAGGGTCCCTAGGCATACTGCTTTGTCAGAAAAGTGACAGAGAATCAAACTTCAAGCCAGTGATCTTTTTTCCCCAGTATCCTTTAGGATGAAAGGAATGTGATACAGAGAGAACAGTGCAAGTGTGATGCATAGTCTTCATGGGGCAATCATGAATAAAATAGAAATTAGTTACATGAGCATTTGGAGAGAAAATATATGCAACTGCTCTCTACTACTTGCTTAGTTGCGCAGAGCTTAGTACAACGCATGATTTGATTTAATTTTAAAATTATTTTCAATTTAATTCTTTTAATTTTAAAAGAAAAACAATTCCATGAAATATAGTTGGAAGAAACAAAAAATCTGCTTCCTGATCATAAGTCTATGCCACATTCAAAGTACTCATTTTAGCAAGTGTAATAAAGAAGTATAGAAACAAAGCTTTCCTGGAAAAATAAATGAACACAAGCTTTTGAACCCCAACTGGCTTTGATCAAAAGAAAACTTCAATGTAATATTAGGAAACCACACATATATTTTAGTTTTAAAAGCTGTCTGGTTGTAAAGAAAAACAATTACGTCTGCTTCTCCCTCATTGAATTCCTGAAATTAATAGGGAATGGCGTTGTGGCTGTGAGCATTTCATAGTTTCTGGGGTGGAGAAGGAGGGAATATTTCTCACTGATTTCTACTGACCCCTTGTGGTAAACTAAACTGAATGGCATTGCTGAAAAATTACTTCCCGATTGAAGAAAATGTCCACCATGGACAGGAGAGGTCTTAAGAGCTGACTCTGACTATCTCAATGACTTCCTAAGAGCATACCATTTCAGGCTGTCAAGAGCCCAGAAGAGAAGATGATCAAAATTCAAAAGCTGCTCTTAGTCCATGATGGGAAGATATCAGACTGTAAGCAATAGTACACCCTTCTTGGTATTCAACGAGGCTGTAATTCTGTACGACATGTTGTAGTGACATCCTAAACCATAAGGCTGTAATTCAACTAATTAACTCTGTTCACAAAAACCCCAGGAGGAAATTAGAGGTTAATTTATGTAACTTTAAGTTTGTACTCATGGGGAATAAAATTGTCTACAGAAATGCCTTTTCAAACTGAAAGTTCAGCACTAAGGAGGACAATTCATAGAATCATAGAATGGTTTGGGTTGGAAGGGACCTTAAAGATCACCTAGTTCCAGCCCCCTGCCATGGGCAGGGACACCTTCCACTAGACCAAGTTGCTCAAAGTCCTGTCCAACCTGGCCTTGAACACTGCCAGAGATGGGGCAGTCACAGCTTCTTTGGGCAACCTGTTCCAATGTCTTGCCACCCTCACAGTGAAGAATTTCTTCCTAATATCTAATCTAAATCTACCCTTTTCTCGTCTAAAACCATTCCCCCTTATGCTGTCCCTACATGACCTTGTAAAAAGTCCCTCTCCAGCTTTCTTTAGGTACTGGATGGCTGCTATAAGGTCTCCCTGAAGCCTTCTTTTCTCCAGGCTGAACAACCCCAGCTCTCTCAACAATTATTCAAAGAAGGGTGTTGCCATTGTGGTGGGTAATTTAGTTTAGGTTTTAACCAGAAGGGGAGACAAGACAAGCTATAAGAGGGACAGCTTCAGATATTCCATTTTTTAGCTTTTCTAAAATACATATTAAATCCAGCTGTAAGACAAGAAGTTTAAAAAAGGTTTACTGGAAAAAAAGATTTATCATAATATATGCTCGGTCTCAAGTACTTATAAATGCTTTATAAATTGCATACTCACTACACAAACATTCCTTCAATTGGGAACCAGCTGAGGTTCTCACTACTTCTATTTGTTCTAGCAACATAGCCACTTGCAGAAGAAAAAAGAGCTAATGGGAATATTAAAGAGTGTGTAGCAAAGGGTACAGTTTGATTTTACAGAGAGGGTACATCTGAATCTCATAAAATCCATATACCAAGGAATTGCATTTTACAGATTTTGTCAGCTGTCAAAACACATAATGAATACCTGAAAGATAGTTATTGTTTATTGATGAGAGAAAAAAACCCAACATAAGCAGTTACAAATATCATGTCATGTTTCTCTAATGTTTGCAAAAATTAGAGGCCTGCTGCCTTATCTGACATGTCTTCTCTAGAGCTGATAGTTAGTTCTTTTGGTTGGGAATGAGTTCCAGACTATTTAACACACATGGAGCCAATTCAACGGACTCAGTCGGTATTGCTGTCATTCTTCCCCTTTTTAAGAAAAAATAAATAAATAAATAGTTGGAACAAAGAAGAAATATTACGTATGTTGTCTAAGTATACAATGTGCTACATACATAAACTCCTTTCTCTGTATGTTTTCACTTGTTTTGTGTGCTTCCTGTAGAATTGCTTTAGCTTGTTGCTGAAAAGCAGGGGGGAAAGAATTTCCATAAATTTTTTGGGTCTCTTAGAACCAAACAAAAAAGACAACAAAAACTATCTTGGATAAAAAAGTTAGTTATAAAATTTGATAGCAGGTAAATGCAGCTTTTAAGCTTCAAAGTAACTTGGCAGTAAAGCAGCTGGGAAAACTTATTTACTTTAGACCTAAATGAATCTGGCCCAAACTAAATCTCCTTGTCTTTTCCTATGTGCTCTTGAGGAGATTCTTTCATGTTAACTTTTGGACATGGGAATAATGCACAATAGTCATACCTGATGGGCACCTACAGCATGCGGCATGGAACTTTGGCACCAAAACAAACATGGAAATTAGGCAAGCCTAATTCTTCCCTCTCAGCTGTAGCATGAATAAGATCAAAAGTCTGAGAAAATCATCCTGAGCAAAATTTAATCAATCTTGGGACATTGCCCTGAAAAACTGTAGCTTTGATTTTTCCAACTGAAAAAACAGGAAAAACTTTCACAATGGTCAAAAAAAATTTCTCAGCGGTTTCATGGATTCAACAAAACAACCAAGCCATTCAGAAGGTAAATGAGTGATAAGCTTGGGGTCTAATATTTTTCCATTTGAGCCAGGCTTCGAAAACAGTTAATACATATGTTCATTGAAATAATAACATCTACAGTCATGATCTCCATATATTCATAGGTTTATCTTTAAAATATTGTTCTAATTTTATTGTCTGCAATGAAACTTGTCATCCTCTTTTCCTTCTTATGTGTTTCATATACCAGTGCCACTTTAATATGTTCTGGGGCATTTTTTGGAAGGGGTAAATTTTATTTTCAGAATAGCTTAAATATCTGTACAGATGTAAAATTAGCCAGCGGTGCAGAGTATAACCAGTTGTATACTGCAAACTTGTCAGAAAATTCTAATATGATATTTGTCAGCTTTTAAATGAGAACACAACTATCAGCTTTGATTCAGTCTAGGATAACGTAATATTTACAGCTGAAGAATGACTGAATGCTTATACTTACAGAGGTGTTTGCTTTTAATGGCCACATTTTCTAGTCCCATGATAGAAGAGTATAAAAACCTATTTCTTTCTCTTATATATGCTAGGTTATAACAACAATTATTATGATTTTTATATTTATACAATGCTGCCTACAAAATATTTAATACCAAAGCAGCTGGTGCACTGTGGCTGATGCTTACTAAATGAATAAATGTTTTGTCTTGTGTTTCCCCTGTGTACTTGCATCCATCTGTTGTCTTGTGTCATTTTTGATTGAGGCCTAGAGGCAGCACCACAAAACAAATAATGTCAATTTCATTTTCATTATTGAAGGGCCAAGAACTCTACTTCTAGCCCAAGAATACTTTAGCTCTTGCTGCTGCGCAAACACAAATGCGAAGAGATGTTTTCCACACAACACAAAAAAAAAAGCCATGCAGTAGGATGTTTTTACAATACAAAAGTTTGCATGAGAAGTTTAAATTGGTATTCATTACAGGACAAATAAATTTATCAAGCATGCAGTCTAAGTAAAAGCAGATTTACCAAGCTGGCAGAGGAAACTGTAGTTCCCCCTAATAAGCACTGTAAAGTGAAGCATGTTCTGCAGGTCAAATGACAGGCAAGCATCTGTTTCATGTCACAGTCTACCCATCCTTGCTGAGTCTGCAACCTGCCCTCTTTCAAGACAAAGAGCTCACCAACTGCAACCTGGAGACACTGGGGGCTACAGGGTGCTTGTGCTTAGCCCTTGGTTGTGTTGCACTGACTGCTCCTCCTCGCTGTTGTGGATAATCACCCTGTGTTACTCCAACACAAGCCCATACAGCTGATCTCCATAAGTCCTTTCTAATATAGGGAAGGTAATGTAAGGATAATTCTCATCTGCAGACCTATCACAAACAGTGCTGTTAGGGTTTGAGATGGCTTCTCAGGGGAGTGGCTTCTCATTTTCATTGGGTATAGAAGGAGGCTGCATGTCTAACTCAGTTCAGCTTCTTGAAGTTGGCACCCTGAAACTTATAAATGTTTCAAGACAACTACTGGGTCAGAATCAAACCATGATTTTTGAGGGTTTACCTGCTCAGCCCTGGCATTACTTGAGTACCTGCATTTGAGTGATGGATTTATGTAACCATATCCACATATAGTTATCTATACAGTCATTCTGCTCTCTGTAACTCATGAAAATACATCAGTGAGGGTTACATGGTACAGTGTTTGCTGGCAGAAAGGGAGAATTTCTGCAGATTGTAATATCCAGAACAATTGAGCAACCTGAAACTCTGAAACCCTGAAACCTTGAAACCCAGCCTACCTGAAATCAAACACTCCTCTGTTCCTTTGAGACAGACACTGGGAGGGAAGAGATAATGTTGCAGCAAGAGCAAGCATGAAAATGACAGTGAAGTGTGACTGGCGATTGCAAGTCCATGAGAGCCTCTGCTCCCATGTGTTTGGATAGTAAACTTGGTCTGCAAGAGAAACACAGCATAGACCCTTCATTCGGGTGATACCTTCTAGGTCTAAGCCTTGCTCAAATTACCTATTTAAATCCGAAGAACAATTCACATAAAGGTGAGCAGGGCTTCATCCCAAATGTGATTCTAGGACAGGTCTGTTGCCAATTTCATAGTCTTTGAGCTCAGTTTTCTTGAGAAGCATCTTGGAGTTATCTGTCCCTGCTGAGCAAATGGCTTCAGGGATAGAGAGCTGAGTCCTGAATTGAGTGAAGTAGATTGTCCCTGACACCTCTGTCAGGACAAGTTTTTCTCAAGAGAAGGGTACGGTCTCTTTCTCTTGGAACAGCATACGAAATCATTCAGTATGGCCATGTTTGACAACTGAAAATAATACAGCTGTATTTGAGAACTTCAGTTAAGTAACTCAGTATCGTGGAAATTTTTAGGTATTCTGCTAAAGCTGATGACCCATTTTCCATTCTCTTAAATACCAAATAAGGCATATTAAATATGCATTTTCTATCTGTTTGAAAGTGTATCTCTGAACTTTGAAGACCATTCCACCTGGGAGAAGAAAAAGGAGAAAGAGGAATTCCCTCAAATATTCAGATTTTTCCTGTTTTGCGTGATTGCTGGCATGGGAGCAATCCTTCCCCTCAAAAATGACAGTATGTCGTATATAGCCAAGTGGTCTAAAATACAAAATTAAATTGAGCAAGACAGATACAGCCCAGGTATGGAAATTTTGTGGAAGCAACTGATGAAACATCTCTTGTTTACCTCTGCCACCTTCTTTCTTACACAGCATGAAGCCACACTATGGACCTTATGTTAGACTAACTGGTTATCAGGATGGAATAATCTCTTAAGAGATTTTGCTTTTGCTTGGGTTTGTTTTCACTGGGCTGGTGGTGGAAACACTGGTTTATCACCTATTTTTTTTTTTTAATAGCAATTTAAGTAAATGGATAAATAAATTCTCAATTAGCCCATGTAGAAGAGGTACTCCTCTGAGCTCTTCCTGTATTACTCAACTGAGCCAGAGCCTGCGATGGTATTGTTATTCATCCCCAATCCCTGATATTACTATTATTATTTCTCCAGTAAAATCTACCCCAATTAGGATCAGATCTCCTGTGTTCCAGGCACTGCATACTACATGGTAAAAGGTATTTGCTATCCCCCAGAGCCTCCAGCCTAATATGAACTACAAACGAAGCCAAAGGCTGTTCTGCCATTCGTCAGGGAAGCAGACTGAGCACTTGTGCTGTGTAGATTTTGTGTGAGAAGAGTCTGCAACTGCCTGCATTGCTGGCCTTTGTCTGATCCCCAGAGCATGACTAAGAAAAGGGGAAAAAAGGCAGGAAGATAAAGGTAAAGTCAGTTACAAAGTTCTATATTTGATAGAAAGCTACATGTGGAGTGAAAACAAAATCGTAAAATGACAGGACACAAATGCAGTGTGAGTTAGGGAAAGATGAAAGAAGGAAGGAAATTGGGTAACAATAGTGATCAGAAAGAATAAAGGCAAAGACAAATAATGGCAAGCAAAAAAAAATGGATTAGAGGTGAATGATGAAAGCTATGGAAATAAGGATGGTGGCTGCTATCAGAATTACAGGAAGTTATTTTGTTTAAGATGTCACTGTTAGGAGTCAGAAAATGTGGGTTTTTTTGTTTCCTTTTTTTTTTTAACTTAGCCCTGAGAAGAGGAAGATTTCAAGGCAAAAGGGACTTAGGGGAAATGTACTAAAGGAAGTGACAGTATGTTTACGTTGCACTAGCTACTGCTGGATTTAGCTGACAATGGCCTGGCTTGGGGTACTTGCAGTGGCACACCTTGCATTAGCACAGGCTTTCACCCAGCCTGAGTAGTCCTGTTAAAATGTCAAGGGTAATAAAATGCTATTTGAAATACTCTTAGATGCTTTTGAGAATTTCATCTGAGCAGGACCCATCAGCATGAGTTGTTGTAGTTACTTTCATTTTAATTATTTAATGACAACTTTTGTATGGGATAAAGAAAATCATACAACATTGTCAAGAACACCTGCAAACTTCCTTATGAGTAGCTGATGCTTGTAGAACAGCATAGGTTTTACGGGCACAATTTTGGCTGACTCCCAGGGAGTCAAAGCTTGATTTCATTCAAGGAGCTACCGGTAGGATGCCAGGCCTTAGGCCAGAGAAATTTCTCTCTTTCTTTCTCTCTTGCTTCTCTCTGCCCAGCCCATATCCTAAACAGACATCTAAGATGCTCTCACCAGTATGTTGTGCTTATATCATATAGTGCTGGATGAGGGCTTTGGGGAACAAACACCTGAAAATCCAGTTGCCATATAAATACAGCTGGGAACACCTTCATCCTCCCCAGGGCAGCTGAGACTTTTCTGTGAGTGGCAGCAATAGGCATAGTGTTGAGACACAGTAATTCCCAGAAGCAAATGTCAGCCCAGCCTCATTTTTCTCTTCATAAGAGGTTGGTGGGATGAGAAAAAGCACAGCAATGGGGCCCGTGTCAGGGCAGGAGTGGAGGAGCCTGAGGGCATCATTGGAATGGAGCCCCTCCATAGCTGTACCATTTCCATTGTCTCTGTGTTCAGAGAGCAAGGGGTGTTTGAGATCCCAGTGCTATTCAGGTCTGCTTCCAGCTGTCTGTGCCTAACAGCAGCACAAATTTTCTAGCACCTGCATTCTGCAGCTGCTCAAGAGTATCTCCATATTAACCAACATAAAGGATTAATTACACAGGTATAAATCACAGTCAATGCACCAGCCATACTAATTTAGAGAAGTCCCACCAAATGTTATTTCTATATCTCACCACTGAGTTCAGTAAAAAATGCTTCTCTTGTTCCTTGTAATAGCGTTTTGCTGTCCCCAGAGCAGAATCCTCCTTAGCTTATAGCAGTACATGTGTAGTTAATAGGTGGAGTTTGTAAAGCTTGTAACACCTTGCTCTGCTTCCCTGAATGCAGGGAGCTTCTAAGTGGGATTGGTTTACCCCAATGTCTTGTAATCATGCTGGTTACAAGAAGCTTTATTTCTCTGGGGCTTATATTTCATTGGATTCTTCACCATTCAGGCTATTTTGAGTGACATCAATTTATCGACTGATGGCCAAATTCTGAAGACCTAACTCAACCAAAAGTGGTTGTTAGGGATTTGGTAATTCAGAGGGCTTTATGGTGCAGGACAGACTTACATTTCTGTGACTAAAAAGGGCACAATAGCAGAGATAGTATCTGCAGATCTTTTTCAGCCAAAGCTCTTGTCTAGATCAGCTCACAGGATGAGGCATATCTGGCTGCAAAGAGATCCATAAACAGTAATTATCAGAGCTGGGTGAAAAAGATAATTCCAGCTCCTGAGGTTTTCAATATTTGATGACTGCTTTCATGCCAATTTGAAAGGAAAACTCAAAATGTCAAAGTTCTGCTTAGCCAGACTCCAAGCTCAGTCTAAAATCCCGGGCAGATGAAAACTGTTCCTGAAGCACCAAAAATTTTGAAATATAAATCCTGCTGATTAATTGATCTTTAATGTGAAAGGTTTTCCCACCAGGAACAAAAGGATTTCTGAGGCCAGGCTCTTTGAAGCCCACCCAGAGCTGGCGGCCTGGCATTCACAGCTGGTGGCCAGCAGTGAAGACTCTACTCTCACAGCAGTTTCTGTCCATGAATTCCAAGCCTCCTTAAATTGGCTTGAGGGTGATCTTTCCTCCAATGAAAGAAGCCTCTGTGAGACATCAGCATTTAGAAGGAACTGTCTAGAAAATGTGTTCCTTTCCACTAGGATCCAAAAAGGGTACAGAGAGTGCCATGTTTCATCAGCATAAATAATTAACTGCAGAAGGACATGTAATATTCATAGCTGAAAATCATTAAACAAAATAGGCTGGGAAAAAAATCTTAAACATGAAGCGATATTAATCATTTAGCCACAGATTCAGCTTAGAGCTTCTCTTCTGTTTAATTTAATTATTATTTTTTAAAATCTACTCACAGGCAGATGTTGCTCCACAAACCCACACAACTAATTCTCACATGCAAGACAGTCAGCCTGAGGTTTAGCCTCTTGCAGTATTAATTATCATCATGAGGCATTGTTAATGATAGTGGACAAAGTGAAAATGAAGACTTTTCAGCACTTCGTAAAATGGAGATGAAAATGGGTCAAAAGAACAATTCAAACTGCATTGACTTCTCATGTGTATTCTGTGCTCCCAAATGTTTTAGTTTATGGAAGGTGATAAAAAAGTATCTCTAGCTTTTCTGTGTCTCTGAGCATGCATATCAGGAGCCTCTCAGAATGGAGGTGCTTGAAAGCAAAAAGGACCCTAGAAGCTTCCTGAGGATTTTCTAGCTGGAAGGTAAGAAAATGCTTCTATGTAAGAGCTGAATTCATGTTAGGAAGCAGAGACATCCGGAGCTATGCTGGCCCTGTCACTGAGGAGGTGATGTGAGGGCAAACCTTCTGAGCTTGCATTGTTCAGCTCATGGCCTGGAGAACAATCACACACAAATTAACTGTGTCACATCTCACTGGAGGTCCCCATCTCCTCCTGCATTACTGACATGCCTTCTTCTCTCCCCCCTTTCTTTTCCTGGAATTGGACTCAATAGGATGACTACAGTTCTGACAAGTAGGGAGATAATCTATAAAATAGGAGTAAAAAATGCAGAGGTGGACTGGTTGTAAAAATCTCTTCTGGCTAGAGAATGTCTGAGTATTTGCTCCTACGAAGTCTGTGTTCTAATATCCACTATCCATCAGGTGGATGGTTAGTGGATAGTAGAACCAGAACCTCATCCTAAAGAAATGTTTTTTCCTCTGTTTTTTGTTTGTTTGATTGATTGGTTGGATTTTTTCTTTTTTCTTTTTTCTTTTTTTTTTTTTGTTTGGTTTGGTTTGGTTTGGTTTTGGTTTTGGTTTGTGTGTAATTGCATTGGGTTTCTGGAGTAATTGCAGCAATTCTTAACCACGACTTGTTGTGCCTTTTGTGTTGCCCTATGTTCTCAGCCAGTTCAGAAAGGCTTCATTCACACAAGTCCCTGCAATGGTGAGGAGGCTCTGCAGGGGGACAAGACACTGTACATTCAAGTTTGAAGTGTAACCAACTTGGGGAAAGAAGATATTATTCTCTTAAAATTTCATTAACTGAGGAAGCTCTTTTCAGAACAAACATCCAGACTGTGTGTACTGTACTTGTAGTACTGTGTATACTTCACAAACTTAGCCAGACAGACCTTGGTCCCTGCAGAAACCCCTTCATATTGCTAGAGATACACAAAACATGACTTAAAGCTACTTTGCTGGGCAAGGCGATCACTTCCCTAGACCCTGAGTGTGGTCTAACATTTGTCAAACATGCCAAGGACTTAAGGCATCTTACAGTCCCTTGCCTTTTAGCTTACATATGCTTTGGAAACCATGTGTAAAATCTACACAGTGAAGATTCTCCACTCCCTCCCACTTCATGGTTATGTTTGTTATTTACAGGCACTTCAAAAAACTGAAGGGAACTGCATGAAAGCAAAACAAAATAGGGGCTTATGCACTTGCAGGTCATATACAATTCTTTCATGAAAGGTGCAATCATGTAAACCACCTACAGTTTGTATTTCTTCTAGCAAATTGTCTGTGACAGTGAAGTCAGATATTTTTCTTCATTAGCTAGCTAAACATCAGTCTCTCATGCTGAATATTTTATACTTCCATAAGACAGTCACAGACACGTATATGCTATTCTATCTCATCTGCATGGATATTTCGATTATCTTGTGGCGATTTGCAATTTCACTAAATTGCATGGAAAAGGATTTTTTGTTCTGTTTTAAATGAAAACCATAACACTGTCTTAGTTATATAGAGGTCACCCATGTCTCCAAGGCAAATCTCAGATGTAAGCAGGTTGTCAGTGGAAATTTCCAGTGAAATAATTTTGCTGTGAGTTTATAATTTTCTTTCCCTATTTAACCATTCTTTTGTCCAGCTTAGTCTGCTGAGCTGCACTCTCACCCAAGCTGTGAGGTCTCTAGGCCAGACTCAGTGTGTGAACAGTGCCTAGTGCAATGTCTGCTTATCAATATCCTCAGCTCTTACTTAAAATTAATAGGTCAGCTACCATACTATGTGCGTACCAGGATGGTGACCAGTGAAACGGAAGTGTTATTTTACTTCTATAATATGATTTTAGGGCAATATTCCTGCTATTAAGTTATATCAAATGAGAAAGAAAAATGCTTTTTCTTGCTGCCAATGAAGGGTAGCAATGGGGATAGGGTAGAGCTCTGGGTGGCACTGTGTTTTGTAGACAGAAAAAGTTGGCAGAAATGGATGCATCAAATTTACTTGTGCTAAAAACTGGTCAATTAATCAGGCACGAGCTAGGGCTCAATTTCTGTTATTGAGATCTGAGGGCATAATTACATGAGCCACAGCACTTGTAAGGATGTTCAACCCAACATGAATTTATTAGAAAACAGGACAAACACATTTGCATACTGAGTTCATATTTCTAGAGGAACAAATCTCTGCACGATGCCAAAATCAGAATTCAAATGATCTAATATTAAATTGTGAAATGTAATGAATGATTTAATAACATCATCGGCATTAGCACAGATGGCTCACCATGTTGGTGCTTCACTCTGCCTTGTGCAATGGGAATGGTTGAGAAATGCCACACATCTCTATTACCCAGTATTATCCTGGGTGCCAGCACAGTGTGCCACTAAAGAAGTGCCAGAGCATGAAAGTTATCACTCATATTTCAACTGCAGAGGAAAAGCCTTGATTTATAACAGCTGCTGAGCGGTTTAGAACAGGATAGAAGTGATCTTTGCTCTTCTCTGGAAGTCATATTTTGCCCCACAATCATATGAAGCAAAGCAGAGATTCCACCTAGCACTACTGAAAAAAAACCCCTGATAAATCTAAGGAGAGGGAAAAAGTAACAATGAATTCTGAAGCTCCTGGGTTGAACAGTAATATAACCTTAAAGAATGAATAGCATTTGTGTGCATTTCTACAGTTATCTTTGATGGAAACAAGTTTTTCAAATCATGACTAGACATTTTCTGAGATATGCAATTGCCAGCAAATGATGAGAACTGATGTGTATTTAAAAAAAAAAAGCCCCCCAAAAGCAATGTTTAAATCTCTAATTTTCTTAACCACGAAGTCTTACAAGCCAGTAGGACTTGTGTTTTAGGAAAAGGTAGGAGAAGGAGGAATGGGAATTGATCACAGGTGCAAAGCCGTGAAGGCTGCTTGTGCCAGGACTGTCACTAAAATAAATGTTTGTTGTATTATACCCTTAAAATCTGATGGGCAGTAATCTAGGAAACCCATAATAATCATTTAAGATTGGTTGTTGTTTTACAAGAAGAATTGTAGCAAAGCTTCAGCTGCCTCAGGTAGGGTACTAATTTGCCTTGGCCAGAAGAACTGGCTTTTTAGCAAATTTTAAGATATCATTTGTGGTTGAAATATGGGGAAGCTCAGAAAAATTTTCCACAAAACTTGAGAGCATGCAGATGAGCTTCTATTTCAACCTGCACTGCAGATTGTCTAAACAAGCACGTAATTACTTTAATATTTTATTCAGTACTGCCTCTTCTAGTTTCATTAAAAAAGGGAATTACCATGAAAAAAACAGAGAACAAGGAAAAAAAATCTGATTCCTCTGAAGTTCTTGACAAAACTGTCACTGATTTCAAGAGAAAAGATTTGATCTTTTTCTGCGGTGCTTATCTAAACCCCTATAAACCAGAAATTTTTAAATTTTGCCCTAGGACACATCTAGAACTACCAAGCTTCTGTTGAAACAGCAGTGTTTCAGCTGCTATAACTCTGAGAACTGGCATGTTTCTTCTGACAACTGTGTATGATTTCAGGCAGAACTAGAATGGATCTTGGTTAAACACCATTTGTAGCAATACAGTTGCCTCACACTCAACAGCTATCACCTCCACTTTCGTTTCCTCCTGAGATGTCCTCTTTGATGGCTTTCAATAGAATGAGTTATCTCAGTACCTTTCCCCACAGATTGCACAATGAATGCCAGAGCAGTGAAGCAGAGGGTAAATTTGCTTTCTGTAAGAGTTTTCTTCTGCTGGAGAGCATGATTGGAAAAATCTGAGACAATGGGTCAGGAGAAGCCACTTCTTTATTGAAAGACCTGTTGCTTGGTAAGGGCTTACGACTAGTTTGTCAAGGACAAATAAGACATTCAGTATTGTACATCACTGTAGTGTGCAAGTTAACTCTTAGAAGAGGTGTTTAACATAGTTTAAAGCCAGTATTTGACCTACCTTCAAAGGTAGTAACTTGTCTTTTAGCACACAGGACCTTTGGAAGTTGAACAACTTTTATCTTGGTGTCATGGATGGTGGTGAAATGTGTTCTTTCCACCTGACAGATGTAAAAAGCAGCAACAGACTGGTGAAGAATTCTCTTTGAAGTCTAATGATTTGCTATTCATCACTGTTTATCAGTGCTCCTACTGTATATTTGCTGTGCTGCCATGGAAACAACCATTCAGCCAACCAATTAAGAGAAAATTAAAGTGATGCTGCCAAGATAAGCATACACTAGAAATTAATTTCTTACCTGTTTCACAAAAAAAAAAATAAAAAAAAATCCCCAAAATATTTTTAATTCTTAAGAATCCTATTTCCACTCATCTTTTTGGAAAAAATTAAGACAAAATCTACTCCATAAATATACTGCAGCTGTGTGGATTCTGCCTTCATATGACCTATATACAATGGATCATTGGTGACATTACAAGTGTATTTAATAGAATTACTTTATTGTTTTGATTGTTTTCCAGTCCTCACACAGGAAGCAGGAGACTCCACTTAGTTCTGGATGCCAACTTTTTTTCTATAGCAAAAAGGCAGAGTAGTGCCACACGCACACTGGCACATTATGGCACATGATGCTGTACTGGCTCTACACTCTGCCCCAAGTCAGGAGACTTGTCAGTAGCTTCTCTGAGGGCGTAGTTTCATAGCAGCATTGGAGATGCTCTGACTTTGTCTTCCTCCCTTTTTCCATCCCCTCTCCAGCAGTATCCCTACTTGTTCCTTACAGTGGCATAGGTACACATTTGATCTCCCTGAGATGTGAGGGGGTAACACCAGCTGGGTCCTTTTCCTTTCTGAACCTTGTCAAATAAGCACCATTCCTCCTGCATAGCAAATGGGGACAGTATGTTTCATGGAACAACATCTTCAATTTAATATGTCGCTCCTTGCAACGTAAGTTCAAGGACAAGAAGGCTTCCAAGATGAAGCCTGATACAGTTTAAGCTCTCTCAGACATCTAACTTAAAAACTGTATTAGAAAATTGTTCTACTCTATTGCCTTCTGTAGTTCCTTAAGAGAAAGAGTTTTCTCTGCTACACCTCCAGTGTGTCCTCTCTTGCAGTTCAAGTATATTCTCTCCCCTGCTCACATGGAGGCAGACAGATATGCAGTGGTAGAGTCAAGCTGTGCAGTTTCCTGTCCTAGGGGACTCTCTGCTAGCAGTTTCTGGCCCTATTAGAGCTTCTTGTTGCTGCTTTAGCAGTGTAAAAAGCTATGCTGCACAAGGGAATCTACCCAACAGACCCTTACTAAAATGTCGCTCACATGAAGACAATGCAAAAGACATCCCCAAAGTCACTAAAGTCAAACATTAAACTTAGACAGAAAATAAGAGTAAATCAGAGCCTGGATGGATAACTCTTCCTGTACTATTCTTATATTCAGATGAAGAAGGTGAAACAATAAATCAGTGCTAATACGTGTGGAGACCTGTTATGTGCTGCATCTTTCTCCAGTGATATATGGCTGAGAAAATGGCTGATGAAAGCAATTATTTATAGCAAGCATAAAAACAGTGCGAGTTAGAACTCAATAGCTGCCACCATCACTTTAACGAAAGCTTGTGAGTGTTATACCAATCTGATGGTGTCTTAAAGTGAGCTGAACTGTAGAGAACTGCAGTTTTGTTTCAGATATCAAGAAAATCGAGTAACAGCAGTAATCAAAATGAATGAACCCTATGGAAACATAATGAATATAGAGCTTTCAGCATCTCTTTCCCCCTTGCTGCAGTTCATTCCAAAGAAGAAATTGCTGAATAAGAATCCACTACAACTGTCAAACATGGTACAGTCCTTATGAGGCTTCCTACTTACTCTAATTCTTTCACTCACCTGGGAGTACCATACTGTATCCACAGAATATAGGGGCATTAAATAAAAAAGTAAGACTTTTTAAAATTATGACTTGGCTTTATGACCTGTATTTATGGATGCATTGTGGTTTTGATTATGCTGTTGCTAAAGTTCAGTATGTAACACTCAGCCACAAGTGCCCTCATCCATTCAGAAAAGACGATGTCTTAATTGTGTCTCCATACTACATGTGAATTCCTGCAGTGGTTTGTTTTCCTCTTCATCTGAATGTATTTCAGTATTTCTGGAATATGTTTTAGTTATGCCCTTTTCCAATTTCGCATACGTTTTTGAGCTAAACTTACCTTAATTCATGAATGATTTTTAGCAGCAGTCTAACCGAAAATATTACACTGATATATTAGCATCAGGAACAGCATTAGGGCAAATTATGCCCCTGAAACTAAGTTCTTCTCCAGTCCCATCATATCTCCTAGGATAACTTAAGTCCTTTCCAGTTGTGTCCCAGTCTTCTTCATATGACCTCCACTCATACTTCCCACCTTCAGAAGCTTCAGACATCTGTGTCATGTTTTTATTGAAGAACACAGATGCTGAATTTATTCCAAAAGATAATTCAAGAAGTCTCTAGTGACTTTATATAACTTTCAAAGCACTAAACATATTAGGCTCACCTAATGTAAGACACCAGACCTACAGCTTGTCTCTGATTTAGAAATGTTTTTCATCTTTGAAGCCTTGATGTAATCTAATCGTGTATGGATATGTGCAAGTCTGCAGGAGCCACAACAATCTTAAACTTTGGTCTGGATTCTTCATAATAAATCAGCTTGAGAGCTTACTTTTACAGCAACTTCTTCACTTGATCTAATTTTGTTATTACTTTTTTCTTTTTCCTTGGATATGGCCTGGTAATGAGAGCTCACATCCCAGAAGGCAAACTGTGTTCTGTGCTGCATCAAAAGAAGTCTGACCAGCAGGCCAAGGGATGTGATTCTGTCGCTCTGCTCCATTCTTGTGAGACCCCACCTGGAGTACTGCATTCATCTTTGGGGTCCTCAGTACAGAAAAGATATGGGCCTGTTAGAATGTGTTTGGAGAAGAGCAAAGAAAATGCTTCAAGGGCTGGAACATCTCTTCTACAAAGACAGGCTGAGAGAGCCTAGGGAGGAAATGGCTGTGTGGAGACCTGATTGCACTTGTCAGTTCTTAAAAGAGGCTTACAAGAAAGATGGGGAAAGACTTTTTAGAAGGGCCTGTTGTGATAAGACAAGGGGTAATGGCTTTAAGCTAAAAAAGAGGAGATTTAGACTGGACACAAAGAAGAAATTTTTTATGTTGAGGATGGTGAAACACTGGAACATGTTGCCCGGAGAGGTAGTAGATACCCCATCCCCAGAAACATTTAAGGTCAGGTTGATCAGGGCTCTGAGCAACCTGATCTAGTTGAAGATGTCCCTGCTCATTTTTGGGGAGTTAGGCTAAATGACCTTTGAAGGTCTCTTCTAACCCAAATTATCCTATGATTCTATGATATGGTAAATATAAAAAAGGATAAAAATATCATATATCTCTATACAGTTGAAGATGATATTCTATTTCTACTAGCAACATTATAGTATTTTTGCATTAATCATGTCTTGAGATACTTGTAATCATGATTAGTTATTCATATGCTAACTTCCTTAAATGTGTCATACAACATTAAGCATACATCTCTTTTTATATGGTTTATGATCTCACAACTGATTTTATCCTTATTTTTAGAAACAGAAATTTTAACTAACCAGACATTAAAAAAGCTGCAAGAGCTGCTGGTACGTCAGTGTTACTTGTCAGAACACTGAATTTATCAACTTAATTTATTAACTGTTGTTGTTATGTGATATCAATTGACCTTGGAATATTCTTCTCCTTTGCCTTGAATCTGGGTAGTGTGTCACCAGCTTCGAACTCCGTGCTGTGCTAGAACCTTATTTCAGAATTTATTGCAATCCTGCTCTAAGATACTGTCTTTTCTTCCTTGTTAAGATTAGACTGTAGCACACTACTTCTTGTACCACTTCCACTGCAGGTTTTGTGTATGTATCTGTGTGGATAGGCTATCAGTGACCAGCCTGCATTCCAGCATATACAAAATTACGTACAAAGTCAAAATATTATGCGGGTTTATTAGATAGAAAGGTGTATTTTGCATAGGAAAATGAAAGTATATAAAGGGCAGACCACACTGTTACCGCCACCTTGGTAGCACCCGTGAAATATTGCAGGGTGATTAACTCTCGAACACACTGCCTGCTGCTTGAGAAGATGGGCTAGGAGACCACTCAGCCACAGGACAACAGCCCCTGATTCCCTTGTACACTGCCAAAGGCGCTAAGGCCTTGCTGTCCTGCCCCTTGCAGCGGGCACCCCAACAGCACCCATCTCACTATCTGCTGCAAGCAGCTTTATAAAGCCAATCCATAAAGTTTTATAGCATTTTTATATTAAACACTAGGTGTCACTAGCATACTCTTAACGCAGTCTTGACATTGGCTGCCTGATGCGTGTTCAGTCCTGTGCCCAAACTCAGGCTTTTTCAGTGCCTGTACCTTGCTGGCAGAGACCTGGCAAATCCTACTCGGTTCCGTTATCAAGGTGTTTGCAAAGAACCCACAGCACAGGGTGGCTGCCCAAAGTACATATTTGAGCCAGAAGCAGCAAGAACAAGTATTTTCACAAACACAATTTTCCCTGCTTTTGTGTATTCTCGCTGGTCTCAGATAAACACATGATTAAAGGTAAAAAGTATTACTTACCTAGGGAAAAATAAGTAATTACTCAATTATCAAATCATTAGGTCCTATCCCTTCTCTGAAGGATAGCACAGTGATCAAGTCATACTTTTTAACCATGCTGTGGGAAGTGCAAAGCAAAGTTCTGCTTTGGAAGAGCCATAAACAAGAATGATATTTTAGCTCTAGTGTAATCAAGTTCAAATATTGCCAGAGGGGTTTGTTTGTTTTCGTTTGATTTGGTTTTAATTGCCTTGATCATTGAATAATGTCTGGATAATTTTCTATCCTTTGGGCAATTTTAACAAGGTCTTTGTACCAAGATTTATACAACACACCTCTTTTTGTCATGATGCAAGTACAACTTCTGTACAGGCTTTTTACCTTTCTTCAGCAAGTCTGTGACTGGTAACAGCAGCCAGGAGTCCTGGCACAGGTGAGGTAAACAACAAACAGTGCCCGATGGCACACTAGAAGGTACCTTTCAGCTTTTATGGTAGCTTTAGGAAGCACTGAGGCATCTCCTTCTCAGGACCTACTGCCAGACACTGGAAAATGTGCAGAGTGAAGTGCAGACTGGCAACGGGCAGCACTTCCGAAAGTCAAGGAGAGCTGAAAGTGGCCTGAAATGCTGGTGTGGATGAGAGTCTAAGAACTATGAAAAGACTTTCCCTGCCTGTTTTTTTTTTTCTGACCAACTGTGAGGTTTTTATATATATATATACACACTGCGTATATATATATATGTATGCATATATATATATGTATATACTGTGCTAAGGATGAACTTATTTAATTGCTAAGGTTACCACTAAGGTCCTCTTTATGCCTATACAGAGCTGATCACACTTGACTTCAAGGCATGCTTGTGCCCATTTTTGCAAGTTATATCTACTCAGACAGGAAGCCCCAAGGCTCCTCTCCATCCTTACACAAGTCATCCAGTGGGGGTTTCCTGGTCATTCAGGATGATAATTTTGAGCATCTGATCCAGGGCAGGAAAGAAATATTTTTATATCTACCTTTGAAAGCGTCATCCACTCCCTTATCTTAAGGAGCATGTATAGAATCGCATTAAGAATCCACCACATTGAGTTGAATGGCAACCATTAAAACCTCAGGAATTATTTCCTTTAAAAAATAAAAATACTCTCAAGTTCACTGTTTTCTCTGTCTCCATCTCATTCCCCGCACTTCAAATGCTGAGTAAAAAATTGGGCTCATACTGTGCTCTAAGAACTCACCACCTCTGGCCCCAGCCTAAACACTTGTTACCCAGGTACTAGCGGTCTCTCTGTGTTGCAGGCTTGGGGCTGTCAAGGAAATTATAAAGGCAGAGCCCAAGCTGTCTTACTCTGGCTAGGCATGAAATGAAAATGAGTAGAAAACAAATGATGCTGTTCAAGATAAGCCATCGAAGGATGAAAACTGCGATAAAGCCTTCATTTCTGAATTGCCCACTCTTCCTTTGTATTTTCATTGTGAATAAAGATACCATATAAAAAAAAAGCTGATTTACATAGACAACAACCAAGTAAAATCACTTATTTAAAATATATTACAAACTTATACAGTGGAATATTATAGATCTTTTTATAAATTTTATTAATTTTACATATTTAAATAGGGTTCCATGTGAAAAGTAAACTAAGCTTTGTTGTTTTCTGCAGAGCTAACCGTCTTTCTGACCAAAGGGAATACACTGGTATTCAAAATGCTGCCAATCTCTTTGTTTCTCCTTCTTAATGTACAGATTCTCACTAACGACTTTTTCAGACTGCCAAGCACTGATATAGCTAATAAAGTCGTACATTTGAAAACCAAGTATGATAATACTCTTGTGTGTACTTCAGAAAACCATTTGTTTACTTGTCTTGAAGAGCTTATTTGGTCCTTATAGCACTGTGCCACACACAGTCAGCAACATTGATGTCCTTCTGTCTTACACAAGAGATATTAGCCTAAATTGGCAGAGGAAAAATTTCCATTAATACCCCAAGGGCAAAGAAGTTTCAAAGTGTGAATATCTTTCTAATCTCCTCTCCCCACATTGCTTTAAATGTGTTCCAACAGCTTTCAAATGCTCAGTTTCAGTAGTAGCAAAATCAAAATAGTACTATTAGAATTCTATTTATTTTAACTCCAATAACCAAATATTTATTTTTGTCCCCAGTATTTCAATATTTAAGTCTCAACTGAACTGCTGATCCACCAGTGTTGCATATTGCACAAAGTTTACGTTGCATGTGAACTTTATCTACTTACTCAGAAGCTTAACAAGACAAATTATGAAAAACAATTAACCATTATTTTGTGTGATATTTTTGACATTATCCATGAAATCCCGGTGCTACTGAAATCACTAGGAACACTAAAATTAATTTAAACAAAACCAGCATTTTACTGCATCTTTCTGCCAAGGATGGTATCACTTTTTTAATAAAATTCCTCAACTGGATTTTTTCACAGATTTTTTTCAGGAGAGAAACCTACCTAAAATGTGTGATTTATGAAGTCATTAATCCACATACCTAACAGGTGAATAAACACTTGCTATTTTGCCATTGGACAGCTTCAAGTGTGTATTCGATAGCAATACTAGCAATTCAGAAATTCACAATAATGTATTTGTAACAATCACTCACCACCATCTCCAGAGTGCTGCAGCACTGATGGCAATGAAAAAGCTGAGTTACAACCTCATCCTCCCCATTGCATTCCCATTCTCCAGGCCCCATGTGCCCCTGCTTCTGCAGTGCCTGCTGCTTCCCCTGACTCCAGGCTCTTTGTTCAGGGGAAAAGGAGGTATGTATTTAACTTCCAAGACTCTCCAGTCATTCCTCTGTTCCATATTTCTTTCCACACCTTAGGGCTATGCTGGTTCTCTGAAAGTGTTGCACTTTCTTTTGTCCTTCCCATTATCTTCTGCACAATAGATCTTTAAGCCTTCACACTTATAAAGCACTGAGATGATTCAGGTTCTTTGCCATCTAAGCTATTAGACACAGCTTTCTATTATTTCCAGTTATCAAACTGCAATACTTACTTCATCCTTCCTTGCAGCCTGTATTATTAGCATACCCATCTGTGTGGTGTGCCAGCTTGTGTGATTAGCACATCTGTCTGCTTCAAATCTGTTGACTATCTGCAGATCAAAACCCCACTTGACGTGGCCATTAACACCTTTCAGCGCAAGAATATAATTCAAAATTCATTTTTGCTAAGGGTTGGGTTTGGTTGTGTTTTTTTTTGGTAATGCTAAGAATCTGTTTCAGATGACCATTTTCTTGAGGAAAGTCCAAGTGCTCAAATGTTCTTGGGAAGCGAGTGAAAATAGAGTTGCAGTGCAATAGGATCTGGGGCACATTTCTGTGGCTGTTTACTCAAGTTTTCCAAGAAAATAGAGGGAGGGACTGGCAGCATTTCACAGTTATCTTGTATTCCAGCTCCAATGTCTTGGGCACAAACAGTATTTTCCTTGCATGAAATGTTTTGTGCTCCAAATCCACCTCCCTTTTACAGTTCCTCTCAGGACTTCAAGGTAACTGACCTTCTGTATTTATTACACATGACAAAATGTTGCTTTTCTCACAACAGTAAATTGCTCACACTGGCTGTCAGCCTCCACTGTTTTAATCTGGAAATTATGTAATGCAAATGATAAAGATTTTCCTGTCCATTTATGCTTCAGGACAGCCACAGATTAGCATTTATTATAAGCAAGGTAACTATTTCGTTGCTTTTTAAAGTCACATATATCAATTGCATAATTTTCTATTTTATTCTCTTTGATAATGCTCCTTTCTACTTGAAGCTCCTTGGTAAAGCAATACTAGATCACAAAAATGTTGGCTGAAGTGTATCCAAGCTCAAAATGCAACACAGAGCCCTAGTAAGAAGATAAATCTTTCTAGGCTATCACCTTTTTGTTCCCACATTTCACTGAAATACGCTACCCGCTGTAACAAGAGGAAAAGCCTCAAGGGCTCTTGGTATTTCTCTGCTGTGAATTTCCAGCTACTTGCTGTATTTATGGCTGCATTATCAGTCTTCATCAGGATGCAGTAAATACCTTTGCGGAGGTCAGTGTCTTGGATTTAGTTCAATTGTTATTTTCAGTGGTGATAGAAACTCAATTTAAATCACTTCTGTCATATACTTGAGACGCTCGGAGTGTTCCACAGTCTCCCTTTCCCTTCTCAAAGGAATGATAGATCCCCTGCTTAGAACCACTTAGAATAAGAAATCCTGCTTTGTTACCTTCCTGCCTTCAGTCTTCTTGTTCCCCTAACATTGGTCTGATCCTTCAGATGCCACAGATAATCTAATAATTTCTGCTTTATCATCTCCTCATAACTTTCGGTCTCCTGGTCTGTGTTCTTACACTTCCTCCATTCAGTTTCACTTTGGATTACAATTCCATCCTCTCTTTCATGGCCAGTGCCCCTGAATCCCTTTTATTTTTAGCTCTTCCTTCTTTGGGCAAATACAAAGAAATGCACCTGTCTGAAAATCCACCCTCACCCATATATACCTGCAGTTTTATATTCAAGCAAAACGATTATTTTTCCATGGTTCAGTCTGCCTCAGGTTTCAATACTGAGCACCCTAGCACTCAGCCATGCAAGATTTATGTAGCATCCAGATTTTCAGATTTTGCACTGCATGGATTCCTGTCACTTTCTTCTAAGAGAAAACTGATGCTTCCTACGTGGACTTTTCATCCTATCTTTCCACACCTATGCCTTTTACCTACCTCCACATGTTTCACTTCTGTATTTGACACAGACCTTTAATTAGCCTAATTAAGTCAGATCAGTGTGTTCCCTTATAGGAATAAATTATGCATTAAAAGGAAAAAAAAAAAGTGATTGGGCTGAAATGTAGCCCCCTCTGGAAAATTCTTGCTCAGAGCAAGTGTCATTTGTAAAATGTGCTCGCAGCTTGCCTTCCTAAGGCACAAATCTCACTCTCAAACCCTTGCCTTTGTTGTTTTTTGGTCAGTTGTTGTAATAGTTTCAGAATCTAACCCGAAGTCCTCATTAATCTCCACCTACAAGAAATATATCCACAACCCTCGCCCTCAGAGGGCTTCCCCTTCTCCTTGTCCTATTTCCCCACTTTCACCTGTTCTTGACTTCTCTCTGTGATCTAGCAGCTTCTCATTAGCCTCAGACGAGGTTTTGCATTACTTGCTTTAAAAATAGCAACCTTTCCAAGCTGCATATCCATCCTTCTTCTTCCTATTACCTCCAACATCTTTCTTAGAACCTCTAATCTGATGCAAGAGAGCCACATTGCCTTTGTGTCCAAAGTTCCCCTTCTCTGGGGACTCCTTCAAGCCTTGTTCCCAGCTCTCCAGAGAAGTGTTCAGCTCTGCTGGCTGTGCTTGAACTCACAAAATACCTTCTCCCTCTCCTGCTACTTTCAGGTGGTCAGTCAGCTCTACTTACACCCATTTAAATATGACGCCTGGACTGTAAATGTGGAAACTGTCAAAACTCTTTCCCATAGTTTTTAGCCTGCAGCCCTCTGCTTGGCATCTTGTCCAGTGCTGTCAGAATATTACGTCTCCTATTTGTTTTTTAAGGTTCAATTACAAACATTGGATTTATCAAGATCTCATTTTCTACATTCAGTCAAGACCTTCACACTTCTATCAATGTTATGAGCCCCAAAAGTTAGTGTTACTTCTCTCTATGCTTAGAGAAAAGTACCTACCCTACCCCCTACATCCTACTCTTTTCTGCCTTCTTCAGATCATGTTCCTTCCTCCTTAACTGCAAAACCCATCCTTTCCCATTCCTCCAGCCAACCCCTTTGGCTAAATAAAATCCATTCACTGGAAAGACAGGGTGATATCCTCCTCTCTGCCTCTTCAGCCACAGCACTCTCATTTCTAAGAACTTGCTTTCATTAATTGCAAGACAAAAGGGCCAATCGTGTACCTAATGTGACTTCTGCTTGTATTTCAGAGCAGATCCTTTAGAAAAACATACAGGTTTCAATTTTAATCTTTGTATTGACCCGGAATCAACAAGTGAACATTGGTAAATTGCTCACTCTGACTTACAGAACAATTTTTACTTGAGCTTTCCTCTACTGGATTTTGTTATACTTTTTGCTGGAGAGCAAAGAACCTTTTGTCCTCCAGATAAAACAATTCTCGCATTGGTCTTTCCTTAAAATAAATCAGCCGAGAACCCTAAACTATGAGTCATGCTTCTCAGGGCTTTAATAAACCTCAGAACCGTCTCCTAATGTTTTTCAAAATTCTTCTTTGATTGTAGAAACCAGAACTGGCTGGACACAGACACAGTTTTCTAGCATAGGTTGCACAGTGCCAAATAAAAAAATCTTTCCCTCTGACTCTATCCATGTCACTTGTACTGCAACTTTAGAACCAGGATCCCCAGACCTTCCAGTATTAGAAAGAGAAACATCCTGAGACCCCTGTTCCTGTGGACAGGAAGCTAAGAAACTTATGTTTCTGAATGGGATTTCTAATACTTACACAAAAAATTTTTCTTTTGGATTACAAAAATCCATGAAGTTCTTGACATTATTCCTTATTTAATTTCTTGTTCACCTGAATACTTTTGAAAGCATTGGTGAATGTGTTCTCACAAATCTTGGCTCTCCACTGACCTGTGTGTAACTTGTTTTCTGGCTCATACACTTCTTCCAAACTCTGTGATCCATGGAAATAGCCACTGGAACCAATGGAGGTACCCTTTCTGGGTGGCCCTGACAAACATTCAGGTCATCAAAACTGCTCTCCAGCCAGACAACTTTTACCATGGACGGCTAAAAGACAGTTTCTTGCTTAGCCGTTTTATTTAGCATAGACACTTTTATCACATTCACAGATATCTTCAGTTGGTTCCTAATAGTTCTTTCCTTTGATTTCTTTTCAGATTCTTACTGGAAGTAGGACACAAATGAAACCCTGAACAACATCGTATCATACAGTTAACAAGTGCAAAATTAAACAGGTAAATTTTTTCATATAGTATTTCCTAAAACTTACACCAAAATTTCCAGATCTCTCCACACGGAAAAATATTGGTAACTGAGCTATATAGGCTCATCCAGCTGTTTTTATACTCTCAGATACAAGATAGTTAGTCCTGCCAATGTTATTTCTATCTGCTATGGAAACTTAGTTGCTGTTAAAATAGAAAGTATTTCTGCTCATATGTGACCCCATAACCTGGTGTTTCCTCAAAATGCAATTCTTTTTAGTCTTTTTTACACCGCTCAGATTTTACCAAATTCTTTTAGAAATGAGATCATGCCACTGTCACAAAGATCATGAAGAACTGTGTGCAAGAATTTCTTCTTTATTCAGTTGTTACAATTTTGTAATTTGTCTTTCCTTACCAGTTTTCTATATTACCCCATTTGTGAGGTATCCATGATACTATATAAATTGAAAAGAGAAATTTGACAGTGTTATATTGTTTTATTTTCTTTTCTTCTTTCTAAGCAGCATACTCTCCTTCCTTATTTACTGTACTGTGGTTTTTCTTTAAATGCTAGGATGTACTTTAACGTTTCCAGTCAATAATAATGGTTGGGTTTTTTTTCCTGAACATTTGTGAGTTTTGCTTTAACTTTTATCTTTTTTTTTTAAAGCTGAAAGCTCAGATTTGTTTACTACCAGCATGAACTTTATTCTGTTTGTCTGTAACAAATCTCAACAAGTTAGAGGTCTCTTTTCTCTGAAGTTGCCAGACTTGGTCTACCAGTCAATTCCTTTTTATATTTCAAAATGAAGTCTTATACAGAAGTCCCCTGAGCTCGACACAGCAATTTTTGATTTAAGAAACTGTCATCAGTAACATTTAAAAATTCCAAGGACATTTTATTATTGGCAGCATGAAACTTGCAGTACAAGACACTCAGATGGAAGTCCTCCATGATAAAGCACAGCTTTTTCCACACATTATAAATACATGTTTAACATACCATTTACCCAGATCTCTAGAGCAATGCCTGTGGCAGACATTGTCCTGAGCTTTTTCTGTTAAGGCACTGATCTTAAATATTCATGGCCATTTGGCTTTTAGGTTGCCAGACCTTTGGGTATCATCAAACTTTCTGATCAAACTCAGGGTCTGCATAAAATGAGAACATCTCTTAATTTCAACATCTTAACCACCTATTCCCTTTTTTTTTGTTTCCTTGCTTCTCTTTCCTAATCCTTCAAATACAGACTTTCCCTCCTTTTCACAAAATTCTCTGTCCCTTTCTCCCCCCTGCCCTTCATTCAAGTCCCTGCCACTCTACTAGTAAATTCACTTCCCATTTATGGGGTCCCTCACACCTTATAGCCTCCATTTATTCTTCCTCATAGACCATATATATGCTAGTTTTCCCACCAGCTTCCACATCTGAATTCCTATTCTCTCCTCTGGCTCAGCTCTCAATTAGCATATGAGTTACCTCTTGCTCTGCCTGTTCAGCTACTTTTTAAACAGTAACATCATCCTTTTCATCTGGATCTCAGCCACCTCTATCTCATTACCACATTACCGCATTCCCTCATTCCCCATTACCTTGCTTTTTCATAAATCCTGTTAGAGCCACAATCTCTGAGAGAACAAATTAAGCTAAAGCCTCTGCTCAACAAAGGCAGCTTCAGAGGGTGCTGGAAGTAGCAGAAAGATTTGTTTACCTGCAGCACAGAGTCATTTGGAGGCCTTGTGGTTTCTTGGAATTGGGGTTTTCTGAGGTCTGGAGTTGTACCAAGGTCAACAGTTCTTCTCTTCAGTGCCTGGGACATTTGAGATTTGTCAGAGCATTCTGGGCACCTTGTACTAAGCAAAAGGAGCATCATCAGTTTGAACCTTAGACCTGACTTTTCTTGACCAGTAAAAATAACGAGAAATCCACATTTAGAGCTCTCAGTAGAGGAGAAATCTATTAATTACTTTTTATTTAGGAAAAAACTCAACCAAACAAACCCTCCTTACCTTGCTTGAGGATTATTTGTGTTAATATTATTAATAATACGTTTGAAAAATTAAATCCATAAATTGTTGGGTTCAAATGCAACAAATTAAAATATTTTTAATTCCAAAGCAGTTGAAAAATAATGAGATTTTTTCCTCCAAACTATGAAAATTCATTTAGAACTGAATACAGAGTACAGACAGTAAATTCTGCTTTGAGACAGGAAAGAAAAATACCCAGAATCTCCTACAGAGTCCCTGATGTCTGAATGTGTGAAATTAATCACTGACAGGTGGAGAGGACAATTCTCCATGCAGTGTTGAACTTCCTATTCTCTGAATGACAGCCAGATAGAATAAGAGAGCCAAAGATAATAAGAGATGCTTTGCTGCATTAACTTTCTGATCACTAACCATGCACCTGCAGCAAAAAGAGGTTTGCCCAAAACCTGAACTGGGTGTACATCCTAAATATATAAAATATGTATATATTAGTTCTGTACTTGCATTTCCCTTGGAAGTCTTCCAAAGTGCTGTCACCATTTGTCAAATGGTCAAATTCCTTCCTCTGCAGCATTAACTACACTTGAATGTTTGCTGCCAACACTGAATTCATGTGGGTTTGGCTCTCCTTTATTCCGTGGAGGTTCCTTGGTGTTCAGCATCAAGCCTAATTTTGTGGTAATACCCTATACCATGAATCCCCCTGCTTCAGCTCCCCTTTGGCCAAACATTCTGCATCTTTGAGACTTTTTATGAGTTCATTCACCATCCCTCCCCAAAAATATGTCTCTGTGGGGTACCCAGGAAAAAGTGAGTGTGGAAGCATAACAAAGCATCAAATGAAACAAACTCATTTCAGGTTCAGAAGAAAAAAAACTGAATCAAACTATGGAACTCGTTGCTGTGGTGCGGTCTGGATGCCAAGCACAGCACTGACATTGCTATCACTAGATAAAGTCAGGAGGCAAAAAAACAGTCCCCCAGTGTGTGTTAAAAAGAAGAAGAAAAAAGGTTGATAAAGTCTCTGAGTTGCAGATCACCAGAGACTGGCATAATAAGTATACTGTATGCTCAAAAAACTTTTTCCTTAGTACTTACTATTGTCCTCTGTCAAAGCAGGATGCTGGGCAAGATAGTCTTTCACTCTGACTCAAAATAGCTATGTACTTGTGGTATAAAACAGCAGGGATTTTGCAGAGAAGTATCTAAAACATTTTTTCTGCTTCAAACAATACTGGTATCATAAGGATCTAGAAAATAATACATACATCTAAAGCAAATGAGTCTTTGCTTCTCCACAGAAACCAAGTGTCTCCTCTGTTGTAAAGAATGAAGACTTATTTAAGCTTTCTGCTTTCCTCTCTCTTCTTACAGTGGTAGCTAAGACAGTCTCCTTTGTATATACCTCAATTTTTTGCCAGAATAAAACCTCCCTCTTCAGCTCCAAATCAATGTCAGCTGAATTAAGCCCTCCAGCCACTAGTCTTCCAACCAACCCACTCTGAAGGATTTACATATAAGCAGGAGTGGCCACCCTTTTCTCTAACAGTGCTTCCCTCTGACCAATTAATCAACAAAACTGCTTTGACATAAAGCAAAGTTAACTGCAAGCTTAATTCCTTGCACTGAAACACGTATGATTTAAAGGAATAATGTCACCTGAATAAGGGTAGATCTTTGTAAGGTGAAATGTGTCAAATGCTGGATGTATGTTATCTGTCCTATACTTTAGAAAAGCAAATGCAGGATAAACATTGTAAACTGCAACTACCAGGCAAAAATACTGGTAAATAGTAGATATTTTTTCTAGATGGGATTTAGGTTTCTACACACACTGTTAAACATTTCTGAAGTTTTGTGTTTCATTTTTCTTTGTCACAGATATATATAAACATGCATATGAAAAATTACAATATTTGAAAGTCACGCAGGACAAGCAAGATTAATTTAAAAAGCTCTGTTCTATAAGCACGTTTACTTACTGAATTTCTTATCCAGATTTTAAAGTGCAGCTCTGTGTTCCATGTCACTCAAATGGCAGTATTTAAAATCACTGCTAACACCTTAGAAGCTGATAAGCTTGTTTCAGTGCTGTCAGCTAAGTCCCCGTACCTTTATCTTGAGTTTTCATATGCTACAAAGTTTCATGACTGCTTACCTCATACTCGCAGAAATATTTCAACATTTGCTGCACTTCAATCAAAAAAATCTTTGAGGATCAATGTGTGTCCTGGGGCAGGATTAAGCCCCTGCTCAGTAGTGCACCGAATTAGTCTTTCTGATGGCTTGCTTGCTTTAATCTCTGTTTAAAAAAAACAAAGCTCACATCTGTAAGGATGTGATTTTTTTTTTATTAATATGAACTAAATGCCAAGACTACAGACAGTTCACAACCTCTGCTCTAAAGCATGTGGTCTCCTCTATTCTGAGGTCTAGCTATTCTGGTTGCCTCCACTGTTGTTTGTTTGCAAAGCAGAATCAGGCTTACTGTTTATGATGCAGTGATTAAAAGAATATTTGCAGTTCATTCCTGCATCCAGTCTTACTGCTGTACTCGCTACTGTTGCTCTAGCTGTGGCGTAATTAGTTTGGCCTTCCTGTCAGTGAGAAGAGCTTGCGCGGCTGAGAACACTACTGCCACATGCTACTGCTGCTTTATCAGAGAGCCGTGCCTGTAAAATAATTTCTTCTAAAAGCTGGGATGAATTTCCCACTTTTTCACGTGGGAGCAGAAGAAAGGAGAGGTAAATCAGAACTTCCCATTATTACAATGGTGAGCCACAGCAGACAGAAACTGGAGCCCTACACAGATCCAGGTCTTTGGTTGCTATACATTTTTACTGCTTCATTTACTTCTGAAAAGGCCATTCACTTCAGTTGAGGACCTGGCCCTTGTCAGGGTCTTTAAAATTTTGAAGAATAGTTTTTTATAAATAAGTAGGTTTTCTGCAAACCCTTTTCCTTTTGATAAGGATCTTCTTTTCCCTTGTATACATTTCAAGAATGAACAGTGGTTGAAATCCTTATTATGTATTATTTTTTCTTTGCTTGTTGGTTTGTTCTTCATTCAGCAATATTTCAGTATGACATTTTTGATGCAAGTCAGTTCCTGGCTGCACTTGGAGCTTCTGCACCTTGAGCAGTGACAAATTTTAGACTGATTAATGCTGTACATAGTTAGTGGAACGTCCAGTTCCTATGGACACCAATGTGACTGCAACAATAATAGGGTCTGATGGATGTCTATCCTGCCCTGGAAAGCATCATAGTCCACAGTGACTGTTTTCATTGGATAATTATTATTTTTTAATTTGGATACAATAAAGTGTTTCTCTATATTCTGGCCTAATATTGTTAAATCTTAATGCTGTTCACAATGGTTGGTGTGCTTCCTTCCATAAACTGTACAAAGTGGCTGTGTTCTCTTGCCAGACTCAGATTTATTGGGGTATGGATTACACGTATTAAACACAGTCATCAGGCCACAAAGGTTCCATCACAATCTGCCTACAAGCTAACATCATTAAGAGGCAGACTTCATATATCTTCATGACTGATACGCTGATCTTTCCCACTCCATTGACTAATGAATTGACACACACAGTGTTCTTCAACATTAGTGTGCATCCCTTTGATTTACAGCACTCAAATAGGTGGCTGTAAGCACCCAGATGCTGATGAATTCCAGACAGCACTTGCACCTGCTGACCAGGACACTTCCCTCTGAGAAGAACAATGATTGCATCCCAGAATTGTACATAATAAAAGTGGTGGGCCTCACTGTGTCGGCATTTTCACCTCTACAATGCCATCAGACTGCTTGCCTTCCTGAGCCAGATCCCCAGCTGCTATAAATCAGGGCACATCGATTTACATCAATTGTTCTCTGAGCAGCTTGTCTAAGCTTTTTGGTTTGTCTGCTTTGAAGATACATTTTGTACCCATTCAACATTGCTTGCTCCCAAGATTAGTCAGTGCCAGGGAAAGGGGTCAAGAGAAGAACAGTGGATTTCTGCCCATCATGGGTGTCAGCCCTACCAGTCTGCAGCTTTTGTGGGTAAGCAGTGGTCACTGGACCACTACTGCCCCTGCAAACAGAGGGGAGGAATTAGGCTGCGGAAAGAAGGAGAGTGAAAGGAGATTTGGCCCAAAGCTTTTGTTTGTTGAACTCAGTGACTGGCTGCAGGCTCGTATTTTGCTAGCAGCCTTGTATTTAAGTTTCCTACAGCATAGTTCTAATGACTGACATGAAATACAGACTGATTTTGACCCCTTGGAAACTGCCATCACACAGAAGAGTCATCTCTCAGTCTACTACTAAATTCATCTGATGAAATAAAAGAGCCATCCAAGGTATCATCCATTCTGTGAGCGCAATGAGGCAGGAGCATTTGCTTGGATATGTCCTGTATGAAAGACTGAACATCATTTGCATTGACAATTTGTAGTGCACTGAGAAAAAAAAAAGGCCAGTAAAAGGTTTCTCAAAGTTAAAATAGGCAATACTTATTTTATGTAGCTATAAATCAGAATTTTAAGGAGTCTGATAGCAGGGCTACCACTAAATCAGCCAGATCTTCTCACAAAGAGTTATTTTCCAGCCTCTGACACAACATTTCAATGATGACTAAAATATATGACTCTTTGTAGAGTCTTGGTTTGTTTGTTTATTTTAATTTTGAGGTGCCTCATATATTTATACAGATTTCATATCAGTAACCTGTCATGATTTACACTTGTTAAACCAGAGGGTTTGGAGACACAGGCAAGTTTCTTCCTGCTGCTCATGGGAAAATGGCATGAAAAAATAATTTTAAAAAGACCTGACCAGAGAGTCTAATGAACATGATGGGAAAAAAAGAGTTCTTCCTTTTAGCTCACTTGCTAAGATGGTCACCTTAAAAGCTCGTAAGGCTCATCACATGACTAATACAGCTACTCACCATTTGCAAATAAGTAGTGGGAGTTTTGTTGTTGAAAACAGAAAGCTGTTCTGCTGGGTAGAGAGAAATGTTACATTAAGGGAAGTCAGTTCCATATCCCTTTTAAGTGAACAGGCCCAGAATTTCATTGAAAATACAGGAAAACAAAGCAGAAAAGAATCTAGATGGTAAATAGAAACTGATTGTTAAGGTTTGTAGATGACAAAAGTTGAATCTGGAGAACGAAGGAAAAAGAAAATCAAATACATAGTTATATTACAGAGGAGATTGTTATACTACTTGCAATCAAAATTAGATTGTTTTTCAAAGCTGCTAGATATGAATGTAAGCTGCTTCTGGGCATCTTTATGTGACTGCTACTGGCAAAGCAAATAAGGTATTTTGATGCTGTTCTTAACAGCATTATAAGGATAAAATGTGTCACAAAGTAACAATGTCATATACAACACTGCAGCACCAGTTATATAAAGACTAGAAAAATCTTTCCTCTTAATATCTATCTCATATTGTCCCTCACTGTTGATAGTCTATACTTATTACACTGAACTCAGTAACGGAAAGAAGTGTTTTTAAAAGCTAGGTAAAGTATAAATCAAATTTCTAAGGGGTGCTGAACACATCTCTTCAGATAATCTTCACAGAGATAACTGGGGGAAAAGAGGCTGACTTAGGGCCAGAGCTGAATTTTATCATGAAATAAAACCAAGCAGCTCAGGAGCTATGTGGAAGTATGTTGCACCCTGGAATGAAGGGATCAACTGGTGGGTGTGAGAAGAGGAGGACACAAAAATAAGTGTGAGGCACCTGGAAGGAAGACCTGTTTTTACACAGTGCTAGGAGGAAGATTTGCTCAATTCCTGAATCAGGTGTGATGGGGGATCAACTTCCAGGAGAGTCTGTGGAAGGTAAAAGAGCGCACATGCCAAAACAAGCCCAGACTATGTACCCACCCCCTGAAGGGGATGGTTGAAAGAAAAACACCCCTTTCCTCTCCTGTACAGCAACTATAATGGGTTCCTCAAAAAAAGAGCAGCAGGGGAGGGAAGGCTTGCAGACATTCACCAGCAGGACCTCATCCCTACAGGACCAGCCTGCATATACCCTTTCATGACAGGAGTCCATGCCTGGTTCCTGCACAGAGATCTGCTCAGAGAAAAGAACCAGGGAGCCTTGTGGGAAATAGTTCCCTAAAGAGTGGAAGGGGGGGACACAACAAGAAGGTGATTTACTGAAATAAGAAGCCTTTTCATTTAAACAAATTCCCACCAAACACCAGTCTTTTTATCTTGTTAGTGTTTGTACTTGGCTTGTGGGAGTCTTGCTGCCTTAGCTTCCAGAAACCCTCATGTATTCAAGATGCTGTGAAAGACTACATGAATTTTTACTGAAAACCCATTTGCTGGGTGTCATTAAGCTACCTTGAATTTTCCATCTCCTGATGTTCATCTTGCCTTGAAAAGTTACACTCCAAAAGAAATATTCTGTTTTGTCCTACCCCGGATCTGAAGTAGGCATTGCAGTAAAGAAGAGCATAGTTCAATTTGTCAGTTCTGAGCTGGACAGCAAAACGTGGATATACTTAATTTTGTTTAAACTGTGATTACCCTCATGTGCACAACTTCCCCATCTCTTTGGAAGGTATAGGAACTTCTTCATGAAAGAAAACACCAACAAACTGGCTCCATGAGAGCTGGTGAAGACTACCAAGTCAGCAAAAGCCACCAAAAAGCAACCAAGTCTTATAAAGCTATTCTTACCATGAAACACAAGTTGGATTCATTTGTGTAAACAAACCTACAGAAGAAAATTCTGCTGGTCAATATCTGCAAGCTGAAAACACACCAGAAAATTTTAAGCTCTCTTAAGTGTTCCATGAAATGTGAGGTGTATATTAAAAATACCAAGCCACTTGTTTAAATACACCAATATGCTACATACAGTGCCCAGCAAAGGAGGGCTGCCACCCCCACCCGAGTGTCTCTGTAAGACTTACACAACTCTCTTTGTATCTCCAGCAACATCAAGCATACACTATTACTGTTATTTCTTCCTTCTCATTAGCTGCAATTTAGAGATGAGAAGACTGCAGGCAAAGTTTGATCTGAGATGACAAGGCTAATTTTTGGAAAAATGTCCCTCTACTTTTCCAGTTGTCAGATTTAATCTAAAGCAAGCACAGCATATAGAGAGTAAACATAACATCCTCCTAATTATATTAAATTACCTCTCAGGAGCTGTTCTGCCCTCTTGTCAAAGGCCGGGACTGGCTTTTAATGATGAATATGAACCTCAGCGGGACCTTCTATATCATCATTTAGTTCAGCAAATGTGGACCAGATCAGTAGGATAGGTGCAATTGGATGCTGAAAAATAATTACCTTGGCCTTACCATTAAAATTTTTTTCTTGTATCCCCTTGTGATCTATGAACAAATTACTTTATTAGGAAATCATTAGAGCTCAATTTGTCTCTATATACAACAGACATCAATATTCATTTCTCATAATGGAATGACACATTCTTGTTATAAATTTGTATAACTACATAGCCAGATATCAGTTTGGAGTCATTACCAACCTTAAAAAAAGACTGTTTTTACATAGTAAGATGTTTTTCTTATGCAGCAGCTTCCAGCAGAAAACTGGGCAATATGAACTCTATTGTTAGGCTATTAGCTCAGATAATCCTTGTGGTTTTATGCCCCACTGCAGAGAGAAAATTTTTTTTGTGGCTGATCTCTTTGTGCTACTGGAATACCCAAGTTTGGCAGAAGCAAAATAGCTCCTCAAATAAATTATACTATTATGAGTATGCTACTATAATCAAGGCCCTGAGAGCATCCCACTGAGGGCATTGATGTTAGCTCTCAGCCTATGCAGGGCAGTGTGGAGGCATCCCCAGAGATGCCCTACATGCAGACCCTGGCCATGGCTGACCCATCTCGCAGGAGCTATTAGTCCTTGCTGTGCACGATATTGAACTCAGGGCCCCTTGGCGGCCCCATGTGGCGACATGGTATGATTTCAAGTAATATCAGCCAGTTAGCTGATTTGTTGACCATTAAAATTTACAGAGCAGATGTGAGGAGGAAAGGAGACTATCAGTCAGACCCCAGGTCACCTCATGTTACAAATTACCTTCACATAGTTCAGCCTTTAGCTTTCACACACGTGCAGGTTCTTACTGAAGGCTGTCATTGCAGAACTGGGTAAAATGACAAGGTCCAGTTAATTTCCTATAGTGACAGTTGGATAGTCACTTGCTGTTGAAATGTGCCAATATGTAACAGTTGCCATCTCAGTACTTCCCTGAACATCATATATGCCCATAAAAGTACTCTTTATACTGGGGCCTCTAAATTTCTATTTTTATGTGTGCAAGCAGTCCTTCATTTTATTACACAGCAATTTTTCTAGATTTGGTATGCCACGAACATTTGAGAAAGATATAAATGATTGCCTATATCCAATAATGTGACCACAGAGTTCGTAGTTGTTTCAGAAAAAAGACACTAGTGGATTTTTCAAAAATGTTGCCTTCGAACCTAATAAGGAGTAAGAACATTCTCAGCTTACTTATTGTAACTTCCCTTTCAACAGGTACATATAAGCAAGCATCTGTTTCCAGTTAAAAAGTTGTCAGTCTAGAATCATGCCTGTCCCATTGCCAGTACTCACAGTCACTGTGCACTCAAAGGCTTTTTCAGTTGAATTCACTTCACCATTGCTCTGTATCACATGCTACCAGAGTCCCAACTTTTCCATTTGTTACCCTTTTGAATCCCTGTGATGGTGACCATGAGTGTCAAGGCAGTTCAAACCTCTGAGGAAATGTAGCACAAGTTGTGGCACTCAGCAGGAAGCAAAGGAAATGCCAGATTCTCTGCAAAGCCCTTGCAAGTACTTGATCTATGGCACTGAAGTTGTTAAAGCAGCAAGTAGAAAATAAGCATTTCAGGCCAACTCTTCACACAAACGGAACAAAGCACTGAAGTCATCAATATAAGTAATGTAAATCAACTGGATAGGCAGCTGGAAAATGACAACTACCTATAGTACGAGACTTACAAGGGAAGACAAAATATAGGTGGATTTTCATCTTTTGGGTTCATAAGGCTGTCTTTGATGAACCACAAGGTCTTGCTAGACTTAATGGGCCAAATTCCTCCCTGGGGTAACTATTAAGTTCAATTGAGTACTGTCAGGATGCAAGAGAATTATATATGCAACAGCAGCAGTTTGAGGTGCTCCTCTTTTAAGAGCTGCCATGCCATTGATTGTATGTTAGTTCCAGGGCCAGGAAACATATATTCAAAACTGTAGAAAGCAGCAGAAAGAACAATGTAGTATGGAAACAAGCAGAGAATTGGTGTTCTCAGCCAGCGCGAACTGAATGGCTGCAAAAGAGCTCAACTCTTTGCTTCCTGCAAACTGCGTCTTCCAATTATACTAATTCTTTTATCTTTACCTTGCCTGTCTGACACCACTCGCAAGTCAAATTCTGCCAGCATGTCTGGAACAGCGCGCTCAGGAAGGGACTCTGCTTTGCTCAGGGGGAAGTGTCTTTAAATGTCTCTCTTTAAGTTACACAAATTTCTCTTGTTTTCTCATCACCTCCAGCTCCAAGTTCAGTCTGATAGACTGACAGCTATTCTTGAAGCTGACTATTACTCAATGGTTTCACTCAAGGACCCCAAATGAAAAAGAACAGGTCTTCCTTTCAGCCTTGGAGACAGTAATTTTCAAACCAAGGTACTCTGAAATCATTCCAGTGAAGGTGATGACATTCCTATACAGTGATTAAATCCTCTACTAACAGTAGACTTTCTTGGACTTGGAATACAGGTTGGGAAACATTGCTCTAAAAGGTTTACTGCCTGAAATGTACCTTATCTTTTGCTGACTCACAGCAATCAATGAAGAATACACGCTTACAAAAAAATGTTAAATAAAACATGCTGTGTTCAAGATGACAAATACAGAATTAGTCATTGAGGTTCTTACTGCAATCTTACTTTGTTTCTGACCTTGCTGAGAAGAGAAAAAGAGATTTTGATTGTGGAACAGAAGATTTTGCAAATTAAGATTAAATACAGTGATTTTGAGTTTTCTCAGGTCCACACTTCCCTTTGGTTTCACTTGTCTTTTTACCTTTTCTGTTTCAGCTTATAGTCCAACCAGGTTAACAGTCTGGTCCTAGCAGCGAACACAAGTATATAATAAAAGAAGAAAAAATAGTTCGTACCCACATGACACTCACCAGTGCACTGCTGATGGGTCAAGAATCACTTTCTTTTGTTTCGAACCTGGTTCTGACAAGTGCCATTTGTTGGCTGACAGTACAAGGGTACTGGAAAAGACAGTGGAGAATCAACACTGTCCGTGTCAGGATGTTGTGGGTTTCTTGTATCTGTTTTTCTAAGCTGCTCAGTCACTCTTTGCCTTTGTCCATTTTGAGGCACAAGAGCCATTTAGCTATTTTTTTCATGGAACAGACGTTCCCAAGATCTTGCTGGGTGCCCATTGCTTTACACATAATGATAGAGAGGTTCCCCACCTCCACAAAGTGCATTACTCTAAGTTTATATAAACTGAATTTCAGGTTCATTTTGTTATCGTATACATTAGTAAGTGGTACAGCCCAGTAAAACCAGATTTTAAAGTGACTTAATTTTAGGGAGAAATTTGACACAATTTAGTTGATGTTGAAAATCCCACATTCACAGTAAATGCCTTTTGGGTGTGCTATTGAGCAAGGGCTTTAAACTGAAAGAGGGTAGTTAGGAAGATATTCTTTACTATGAGGGTGGTGATGCACTGAAACAGGTTGCCCAGAGAAGCTGTAGATGCCCCATACCTGGCAGTGTTCAAGGCTATGTTGGACAGGGTTTTGAGCAGTCTGGTCTAGCAGAACGTGTCCCTGTCCATGGCAGGGGGTTGGAACTTGCTGATCTTTAAGGTCCTTTCTAATCCAAACCGTTCTGTGATTCTGTGGTTCTATGAGTCTATGATTCTATGACTCTATTATTCTATGGTTGTGGTAGGTTATTTGGGACTAGCCTGGGTGCACAGATTGAAAAGCATTTAGTAGTCAGAATACATCTTCCAGCCCAGTTTCTCCTAAGCCGCAGTCTAGATTGTGTGCACTCAAAGACATTTTGGCAATTCAAAACAAAGTGCAGTAACTGAGAATTATAAAATTTGCTTCAAAAACACATTCTTAATTAAAGTTAAAATACTAATGTGGTCACTCCCCCAGTAGCTTCTCTCCTTATTACACTGAATAACTTCTTAGCATCAGCAAACTATATACTGCTCACTGTATTTTCTATGTTATTTGTAAGTATATTGTATTTCAGAATGTACTCACAAATTAATCTCAGTCTAATACATAGATCCTCATGCAAAGCAGATCCTTTGGATGGGTGAGTCAGCTTTATCTGCTAACCCTCTTGGAATTGAAATTGTTTGGGCCGTGAGTCATATTTGAAAGTGACAGTTTCAGCTGTTAGTCTGACAACTTTATATTAACTCTCTTGAGTTAGTCTTTTTGTTTTCTCACAGCATGTCAATCCACATCATTAATGACAAATTGCCTGGGCACCTTAAACCTGTCCTCCCTTAAACCTTTTATAAGTACCAGCTATTTTTGAGTGCATTGTACACAAGATCTATAGACAGATGTAGAAATAGAGTAGATGTTTCTCACTATCTTATTCTGGAGACTAACCCAGATCCGATCCCATTTATGTATCTATCTGATTAGATTTGGCTAAAGCCCTTTTTATCCCACTCATGTAGGCTGCTTTTCGGCTGGATGTGGTCTTTGTTGTAGCTTACTATTTGTTTGGCAGAATAAAGAATTTAACCACTGTAGCAGAGATGGGGACAGGTAAATTGGGAATCAGTGAAAACAGCCCACCAAGAGGAATTTAGGACATCTTCATGTTTGCTACCATTTCTGAAAGTGCTTATCCGCTCCCCAGCTAGTTGGCCCATAATGTTGCAGGGGATTAGTCTGCCAAGGGACAGGAGCTTGCATTTCTCTTTGTTGAATTTCATGAGGTCCCTGTTGGCCCATTCCTCCAGCCTGTCTAGGTCCCTCTGAAAGGCAACTCTGCCATAGAGCACATTGACTGCACCCCCCAGTTTGGAAGCCAGATGCAGGGACTGTGAGAATGAAGACCCTAGGCCCACTGTAGGAGAGGATCTGGTTCGAGACCATCTTAAAAAGCTGAAGGTGCACAAGTTCCTGATGAAATCCATCTGTGGGTCCTGAAGGAGCTGGTAAATGAAGCTGCAAAGCCACTGTCCATCATATTTGAAAAATCATGGCAGACAGGTGAAGTTTGCAATGACTGGAAAAAGGAAAATATAACCCCATTTTCAAGAAGGGGAAAATGGATGACCCAGGGTACTACAGACCAGTCAGTCTCACCTCTGTGCCTGGCAAAATCTTGGAGCAGATTCTCCTGGAAGGCATGCTAAGGCAC
>WYDI02002358.1:0-40460 GCA_009867235.2 Psittacus erithacus
AGGCGCTGGCACAGGGTGCCCAGAGAAGCTGTGGCTGCCCCATCCCTGACAGTGTTCAAGGCCAGGTTGGACACAGGAGCAAGCTGCTCTAGTGGAAGGTGTCCCTGCCTGTGACAGGGGTTGGAGCTGGAGGAGCTTTAAGGTCCCTTCCAACCCAAACCATTCCATGATTCTGTCCTTAAGCTCCCTCCTTCAGCATCCTCTCCTATCCCACAGAGGCAAAGTACTTTTAAACACCGTTCTCCACGTGTAGCAGCCTGACTCCTCTCAGACTTGCTCCATTAGGCCGAAGGACCCCTTTAGCCCTGCTATTCCCAAGCCTGGATTTTCACCCAGGGTCCACCCCCCGCCCCGTCCATCATCCTGAAACAAGACACCCCACACCAGACACAATATCCCTGCTGGAACCCAACCAACAGCACCCAGCCGGGCCACGGGGGAGATGCCAGCGGCGGATCCATGTCCTCTCGCAGGGAATAACGGGTTTGGGTTTTAATTAGAGTTCAAGGAATGTTTTTCCCTCTACGACAAGAAACAAAAGGGGAAGATAAAGGCCTCGGACCTGATGGCAGTGATGCGGTGCCTGGGAGCCAGCCCCACGCCTGGGGAGGCGCAGAGACACCTCCACTTGCACAGGATTGGTGAGTGCAGCCCATGGATAACGCATGGAGATAAACCATGGATAACGCATGGATGAAACAGATGGGGAAATGCAGCTTCCCTGTGGTCCTGAGGCTGCCTGGAGCCCCACAGGGAACAGCCCCCCCCACCCAGGTGAAACAGGCAATGCAAACCAAGAGCAGACAGCAAAGCCTATGGTCCGATGGGATGGGAACAAAGTCAAACCAGTGCATGGGTTAAAACAGTGCCACTGACCAGAAAAGCTTCAAGGCATTTATACTGATTGTGGACTTTGAGGCTGGGAACTTGTCCAGTCCAAGCAGCAGAGGCAGAAGAGCACTGAAAGGTATCAATGTGCAGATACACAAATGAATTCAGAGCACAGCACAAAGAGCAAAGAATCACGAGATAAAATAGGCTGGATTAAGAATCCTGGATGCTAGGCCTGGCACAGACCTTGTATACAGCAAACCTGGATACACAAGTGTAGTAAAGCTATAAATGGGTTCTAGGCCAGGAGAAACCCCTCAGATACGGTCCATCCTGGTCCAGACCAGAGCCAGGCAAAAGGGGGAAAGAGGAAGAGGATGCTCAGGGCAGGATCCAGACTGCAAAACCATGCCATTCCTAAAGGATCTCCTCTTGTTTTTCCAGACAAAAACGCAGAGTTGGATTTCTCCACTTTCCTCAATATCATGTACAGGCAAATGAAGCAAGAGGAGCCCGAGAGGGAAATCCTCACCGCCCTGTCCATGATAGACAGGCAGAAGAGAGGCGTCATCACCGTCTCGGAGCTGAAAGCCAAGCTCACCAGACTAGGCGAGAAGCTCTCCGAGGAAGAAGGTATTTGCAATTCAAAGATGTATCAAATGCTCCTCATCTTATTTCCTTCCTGAATTCCCTCTGGGAAAGGACCTGGGAAAGCAGGAGATAGCGCTGGTGCACACCTGAGAGAAGGGATGTCCCCCCTGTCACACACACAATGTCCAGGGCAGCAGGGCATCACATCTTGCTGTTGTGTCCACCCCACCAGCACAGCCACACAATGAGTTTGTGCCTTCATTTACAAGGCTTTTCCCACATAAACCAGAGCCCCCAGGGGAGCTCAGACACACACAGAGCAGGGAGCACTCCCCAAGCCAAGGAGAACCATTAGCACCATCAGCACCATCAACTCTAATTAGACTCATGTGAGGACAAAGTCTCTTCGCTGTCATCAGCCTTTAGCCACACCACAGTGGCCAAGCAGAGATGCTGTGTCTTGCAACCCAGATGCCTGTTAACTGAGAGACCTCTTCCCTTGCTGGAGTTGCTCCCTGGAATGATGATTTATCACATAGAGATGCTGTATTTAGTGTTCAGGTGCTGAAGGCCAGGTTGGACGGGGTTTGGAGCACCCTGCTCTACTGAAAGGCATCCCTGCCCATGGCAGGGGTTGGAACCAGATGGGCTTTAAGGTCCCCTCAACCCAAACCACTCTGAGGTTCTGATTCTGATGGCTTAGCCTGTATAAGATAACATTTTAAGTTAGGCAGCTGCTGTCACTGCCAAGGAGTTCCCAAAGCCAGAATGAAAAGCATCCCACTGCTCCCAGGTGCCAACTACACAGTTACCACCTCTTCAGATGCATTTTCAGAGAGAGCCTTAGAGCTCCAGCTGAGATATTCTTCCCTTTCAAACATTAAAGGCCCACCAACATTAACAAGTGTCACGCAGCTCTACTTCAAGTTAGGCACATCATCTCTACGAGCACTTAGTCTGGTCTAAATTGAACAGGGGCAGGTTTGCTATCCAGGCCAAATAAGCCACCAGAAGCAATTAAAAGCTGTTTTAGACTAAATTTGTGAATCTTTTCCATGTGGAAATCAAGGAGATGGGCGCCTCTGCTCCAGAAAGTCAGACATGGAGGTCCACATCCAGGTGTGAACTGGTGCCAGTTCAGACCTCATCTGGATGGTACCAGAACTGATCCCAGACCTTAACAAAACTGATCTGACACCCAGCTCCCGCATTGCCACTCTTGTGGAGAACACAGCATCTGTACTAGGCACCACTCAAACCTGTGGTTTTCCTGCCCTCTTTCAGTTGATGACCTGCTCAAAGAAGCCAAAGTTGGACCGAACGGAACAATCAAATATGAAGAGTTTGTCCACAAGATCTGTCTTCCAACAGTCGACTACTGAAACTCAAACCAGGAGATTTGGTAAGAGCAGAACCTGGGACTTTCTTGACTTCAATTTTTCCTACTTGCTGCTTGGACTTGGGAATCATCATTTGCCTTTAAACTCCCTTATTATGCCTTCACAACAGTGCTTAAACTCACACAGGATCCCACCCCATTCCTGAAGGAATGCTGTCACAAAACGCGGGCTGCTGCTATCTGAATAAACTGCACCTAACATTCCCTTGTGTAACGTGTGTCCTGCTTAAAAAGCAGTATTTTAAACAGAATTAAAGATAATATTAAGAATGATTTTTAGAATGCATTGAAGTCTACAGATTGTGGTGTAAATGGGAAGTTGTAGTTAAGGTCTCATGGTGACAGCGTCCCAAGAAATCAGCATCACCACAACCATTTACTGCTTCCACACCTCCAAGCTCAGACACAGCCTTTTGCATAGGGATTCCCCTGGAAGCTCAACTATGCAATGACAGTGGTAAATCCAGTACAGCTATGCACAGCTCCTTGGATCCAGCGTATGATCCCATCAAGTCAACAGCCGCATCCCTGCTAACTATCCAGAGCATCACAGACACGCAGCAGCAGTTCTCTGCTCCCCATCAATGGTGCTCAGCAGAGGACAACTTCCCATTCTCCGATCACAGCAATGCTCTACAATCACCACCTCATTCCTCCTCCTCTTCCACTCCCCCAGCACACAGCATCTCCGTCCCGTTGTGCCTCTGTCCCATTAATTATTAAGGCACAGGATCTTCAGCACCAGATCTCTGTGAGGTGAAGCTGGTTTTGAGGCAACCCACTGTAAATGCTGTGCTTGGTAAATGTATCTGTCACCAAGTCCTGAGCTATCTGCTGAGGACACACTCCCAGAGACAGCCTGGCAGGGAAGAACAGTGCCAGGAAATTCAGCTTCTCTACAACAGGGAAACCCACCCATCTCTGCTGGCTTTAGGCTGATGAAAACCACTCTGACCCAGAACGGTTATGATTGATCTTACCCCACCTGTACCTTGGCAGCCTTAGTTAAGGTCCACAGACCCTCACATGAAATTTAGGACAACACAGTAGATGCTCTCTGGAGTCAGTCAGAAATCTGTGCAAAGACCATCACGCAGAAGCAGCCACATGCGGGAAAAGGCCGTGCTCGTGTGGGTCTGCAGTGGCTTCTCCCCATGGGAGGCTCTTCCCTTCCCTCAGCCTCCCCTCCTTCCTTGCTTTAACTCTGAATCTTGGCCACTGAAGCAACCAAGTCGCTCTTTGCTCTACCTGTGAAATAATCAGCAGTTAAATCATCACGGCCATAGCATACACAATACATTTATCCCGTACTGAGGCATGCTGCATTGGCCTGAAGACCACTGACCAAGGAGACCACCATCACACACTGCTGAAACACAGCACCAAGCAGGACTGCAATTACCACAAACTTGGCCAGAAGCTGGAAAAATAAAACCAAAACTGAATTATGAGCCTAACTGGACAGGGCTTGGAGCAAGCAGCTCCAGTGGAAGGTGTCCCTGCCTGTGGCAGGGGTTGGAACTGGATAAGCTTTAAGCTCCCTTCCAACCCAAACCATTCTCTGACACGAAATCGTAACTCCTCCAAATCAGCATCTCCTTAAGGGTGAGAACTATTCTTACAGAGTATTACACGGGGGAGGCAGGGGGGGAAGGCACACAAAATTCAATGACATGCTGAATGCTGTGCAAGAAATGGAAGCAGATCCAGGATGTCCCTCTCAGTCCTGTATTTAAGACAAAGGGCAGTTTTGTGCCCAGCCTCCCTTGATTCAGAGCCAAGCTGCAGAGCCTGCAGTTCTCGAGGCAGCAGTCCTGAGCTAACCCAGTAAGCTCACACTCAGACCCTGATATGCCAAGATGAAAAACTCTCTGAAGAGTGAAGGACTGTGCTCTGAGGGGAAATGAACTTTGCTCAGTGTAGAACTGACACACCTTGTCATGCCTGCCAAATGCATCCAGCATCTTCTTACCCTATGGACAGAAAACAAACCTGAAAACCCCCGTTTCTCAGACTTAAAGAGTTACAAGCAGCTCAGCATTCAAACACTCCAGAATAACAGCATGCAATGAAATAGAGCAAAGATTCACTAACAAAAACAACAACAGCTCCTATCAACAGCAAAGGATCAGATTTCCCATGTACCTCTCTTCCCACCCTTCACAGTTAATCCCAGTGTTTGGATACAAACCCCACCTACCTCATCACGGAGCCTTTCTGCTCCAGTGCCTTTTGGAGCTCTGCCCACAGCACGGAGGGAGCTCTGGCTGCCCACGGGAGCCCTTCCAACTCTCTGTGGCAGAGGCACCAGTGATGGAAGCGAGCACAAACCTCGGCTGCTGTGAGCATAATCACCTTATGAAACATGGAGTGCATGCAGAAGCATTTGTTTCCAATATGCATCAATAACCAAATTACAAATGATCCAATACACAGCTTAATACTTCCCTATTGAACAGAAGAGTTAATGAACAAATCCTTTCAACTGCAGACAGTATGAAAGCTCTTACTTCATGGGGACTGACGAGCTCGGAATCACTTTGGATTGCTCCAGAGTGGATCTGGATCCTAACAGGGGGTCACCATCCCCTCTGGGTGGGTTCACCCTACCCAAATATAAGTACATAGAAACCCCCCCTCACCCCGACTCCAAAACCACATTGTTAGAGGTCGGAGAGACAACAGAGCCATTCCATGCCACAAAACAACTGGAGGCAAAGCATCCCTGTGCAAAAGGGACCTTTACAACTCATGAGTTCACAGAAAACACCCTCCTCTCCCCCCCGTTTTAATTTTCCCCCAGGAAACACAACGTAACTGAATGCTTTTTATTACATCTAAAGATTTCTACATAAACAGGTAACATTCAATAGGTAAACCATTTTTTTTTCCAATGCATATAATAAATATTTTCACTTGGTACTTTTATACAAACTGACATTGGTCTACTATACATTTTTAAAAGCCGCTTACTGGTTTGGCATGCCGTATGGAAACTAAGAGAAAGTTTTAAGGCAATGAATGACAGCTTTCAATTCATGGAATTAATGGTAATTTTAATATTCTGCTTATATACATTTTCCCTTTGTTAATTAGAACAATTAACAGCAGCACTTTCGGGGACCACCAGCAATTTTCCCTTGTTAGAAATCTAAGCTCTGTTTAAAAGGAGAAAAGAAAACTGGTTACACTGACAAAACAAACCCTTGTCTATTCAAAATGTGCTTAAACCCCTGAAATGTTAAAACTGCAGCGAAGAATTCATTTGTCAAATGTTCTCCTCACAGCCCTAGTGAGGGTCCAACAGAGTCCAATGACAACCTATCAGTCATCCCACCCTTGAAAGGCTTTGAGTCCTTGCCATGGGCAGCAAAGGGCGAGCCTGCAGTCGCTGTCACATCTATTGTTATGGAAGTGCTACCAAGATCTTAACACATGGCCCAGGTTAGAGCATCTAAAGGATGAATCCGTAATGCCCTAAGAGCTTTCAAAGCCACTTCCACCCTGCTATCAAACAGCTCTGTGCTCATACGTGACATAAAACAGGCATAAGTGTGTGCACACCCTACCTCTCTGGTGGAAGAACTTGAGGACAAGAGACCTCCAGGCTAAGGATCACAGAAACTCTGCCATGGGCAGCGAAGGGAGCTCTGGATTGCTTTACAGCATCTTTGTTAATACATGAACTAATGGAGATCGAGTTTGAGAGTGACATTTGCAGGGAACTTGTCGAGAACTCAGACTGAGACTTCTACCAAGCAATGGTAACTGTGGTCAGAGGCACAGAGAATTATCAGCAATAAAGAACACCCTAGCATGAAACAGGAATACTCACAAAGCATATGGGATTAAAACCACAAAGGAGGACTTCAGAACATGTCTGTCCCTTCTTTGTAGAGCCATGAGGTTCAAAAAACGACACCGGTGAACTGAACAGCCTTCCTTCCCTTCAGGATAACTCATGAGGAAATGGAAGTCGTCATCAGCTGACCTCGCTTTCCAAAAGCTAAGCCAGACATAAAGATGCCGGATCCTGTGTTACCACACACTCGCCACGGTTCATTTTAGATGTGGGTTAACGAGACTTTAATACCACTGTCAAAAGTGACACAAGCTGCTCCTCAGGTCATCTTTAACAATACAGTCAATGAAACGTTGCCACCATCGTCGGCACAACAGCCACCAGCTCTCCCAATGTCTCCTGGGTGGTTCAGAACCGGGGCCACACACGCTCCCCGTTACACCGACAGCACTTCTACTCCAGGTTTACAAATGGTATTATAGCAAAGCATATGCTCTGAAGTTACCAGGTTAGTATTCATGACTAAAATGTATGAGATATATTCCTAGTGTAGGTTTAATCACTTCAAAATCAGACTGAGTTTAAAAAATAAGTATTTCCCATTTTCTATCCTTTTATTTATTTTTTTTTTAACTGACATTTAATAAATTATAAAATCGGTGTATGGTGAAATATATATATCAGCCAGATATGTATGAAATACACATGCATGGGAAAAACTATTTAACTCACTTTGAACTCACACACACGGATCTATAAATACATATATACACACACATATACATATAAACACAAACAGTTGTTTCCAAAATTCAAGTCAACTATTTAGTGGCAGAGGGATGCTGTAAAAACACTAAAAACGATTTGGATGCCACATAATGTGAACCTTTCAAATAACCATACGACTGATCATACAGCAATACCTAATGCTACTTGGATTAAAGAAGGGGTTTTTTTTTTTTCTTTTTCCTTTTTTTTCCTTTTTTTTCTCTTTTTCTTTTTTTTTCCTTTTTTTTCTTTTTTTTTTTTAAGCAATGCAAGAGTTTTCAGACAACTTCATAGGCAAAAGGTGGCCCTTGTCAATGCTCAAAGCAACTAACTGCAATCAACAGGTTTGGACATGAAAAAGTCAGACAAGAATCTGCTCACTGTAGTATTCCTTAACTCTCTTTTCCTGACAAACTCGTTACCTGCACTTTCAACCAGCTATAAAAATAGTTTTCACACCAGAGGAAATATTTACTCTCTCTGACATGGACTTTGGGACACAAGAGAATCACTTCCTTCCCTCCCCCTTCTCTTAACTTTAAAGAATCTCCTGAAAAACTGCATTCCAGCTATTTACACGTTTCACTCTTTAATAAGAACGGATCAGCCCAAATGACCCATTGGTTCTCAAATAAAAAGGTTTTCCTACGTCATGTACAACTTAAAAAGAGAAAAGAAGCCGGGGAGTAATTATGGCTCAAAGTTCAACAGAAGTGTGTGGAAAAACCAGGGGAATCAAAGGAATTACAAGGCCAAAAAGAGAAAACTGAGTTTTGAAACCCACTACCCTAAGAGACTTCAATAGGTAGCAATCGTTTGAGTACATGGGCTACAGGGTGGGGCTTTGTTATAGGGTTGGGTTTTGGTTTAAAAGACTCACATCGAACATTGAGTATTCATTTTGATGGATGTGACCTCAGAAGACAGTGTGTACCAAGACCATTATTGGCTGCACAAACCATGCAATAGTGTGTTGGTATTTGTATTTTTGTCCTTTTGTTGACGAGTTCACTTTGAAGCAGAAATCTGATCTACTGCAGCTAAAAGGAGGCTTCTCCAGCCGGAACAAGATAGGCCTCAATTCAATAGGCCAGTTACACACGCATGGCTAACTTTAAAGCACAAGCAGCTCCACAGATTTAAAACTGACACATGCTTAATATTTTGCTGATTAGGATCTTAAGATATTTGACAAGGATTTCATAGTAAGCTCTTAGATACAAACTCCTACAGTCCAACGTGTCAATGCTTTTATTTGGGGCTAGAGTCTATAAAAGTTCTCTGTCTTGTCCCACATAAGCACAGCCAAGTAAATTCCTCAGCCTGAGATTTTATTGAGTCTGGCCCTCAAGAATAATTGGTGCACTAATGAGCTTGCAACATGCTTGGCTAAAGCATGGAATTCAAAACAATCTGAAGAGAGGGTCACACAGAACCAGAAATGACCAAAACAAATCCCAAAAAGCCAAAGCCACTCCTGAAAGGCTCTGTCCTGTGAATAGAGGGGATGCTGTGGAACACTTTGAGTAGGGTTTCTTCCACTTTAAGCACAATGAAATCTGCACTAAGTGTGGGATGGGGGAATTAGATTCCACCACCAAAGGTAAATGACTCCAAGAGGAGAAAAAAAACCTCTCATAAGTTTGAACTTCAAAAGTTCAGCTCCATTCCTGTTCATGTTACTGCGGAGAAAATGATGCCGTTTGTGTCCAAACTATGGGGAGGGGGAGGAAAAATAACTCACATGACAAATGCACAGGTGTAAAATCTTCAGCATCCATAGAAATGAACTGAAGCTCCTTGTTTTTGTTAATTTTTTTTTGTTTTGTGTTTTTTTTTCTTATTTTTACCAGTGAGGCCATCTTAGGTTTATATACAAAAGTAAAACTGAAAATATACTTTTGTTCTCTGTACACATAAATTTTTTTCCCTAAAAAAGGAAAAAAACTTGTCTATGTTTCTAACAGAAAGTAAAACCAAGCACAAAGATTTCCTCAGACGAGTTCGTATATTCCAAAAATCAGTCCAACGAAATAATGTCTGGTATGATACCAAAGATGGACGCCGTGTCTGTGCTGCTCCTACTTGCAACTGGATGACCATGATTCTCTCGCAGGCTGTTGGAGGAAACAAGACTGCTGTTACTGCCACTATTGCTACCATTTGTGGCTGGCAGAGAACTGCTTCCTCCTGCATTTAGCTGATCGAGAAACATCTGAGATGAAGTGTATGGGAAAAAACGAGAGTGTAAGAGTTCTTGATCATCTGATGCAGAAACTGCCGCAGCTGCAGCGGCAAGAAGGGAGGTGTTGTAATGCTGGGGGGGGAAAAACAACATTTGCAAGTTACATTTCAGACACCACAGTTACGATTCAGACCAGCACAAAAGAAGGTATTTGCAAGCTAAAGCTCTGACAGGTTCTGGGTATCACACCAGCCTGGCTACTCAATTGCTCTGTAAGGCAAATGGACTGATTCAGTGAACTTTTACCTCTGCAACTCTTCATTTCTGAAGCCAAAAGAAATTGGAAATACTAGTATCAGGAAGAACAAATGCTAGAGAGGTAACAGTATTGCAGGACACCCAAACCAGTAAGACATGGTCAGCAGCAGCACTCTTTTACCTCTTCAGAAAATTCCCTGCTGGAAAAAGTCCCCAAAATTCAACCCAACATTTTGCCATCCCTCTCCTCTGCTCAAAAGTTACAAACCAACCACAGCTGGTAAAACTATGTGCTAATCACTGCTGGTGGAGGGAAGCATGCTTCTGTGGAAAATGCATTTAGAAATAGCACCCTTAGTCCTGCTTGATGGCAGCAAGGGCTATCCCAAGTTATGCTCTCTGCTGGTCAGCCCCTGAAAAGCAAGAACTGTAGCTATCCAGAATCAGGTTTTAAATACAATGTCTCTGCAGAGGAGCTCTGCTCTGGATGTTTCTTTCCACTATGATGAAACACATGTGGGCTATTCAACCTTGTTCCCCCACATTTATGCACTAGTATAATTGTGTCATATCAGTGCATCAGATTCTGCAGTACTTGTTTCAGAATAATTCTCATATCTCTGTTCTACTGAACATCAAGATAGCTTTTCTGAATCCAAACTCTACAGTGCAGGCTCTGGTCTTAATTATGGGAAAGTATCCCTCTACATTTAGTGCAATTCTACTTCAGACTGCAGAACATGATGAGATCGAGGGCATGTGAGCCACCTCAGCCCCTTATTTTCTTGGAAGCACAGGAGGAAAAGTGATCAAGTAGGATCAAGCTGGCAATCACTTGCCAACCCAGGCTCCTTTTAGGGAATGACTTGCTTAGCTCCCACAACTAGAAAAGCCAGCACTAATCTAGCACATTTCAGTAAGTATTTAGAGAAAGGTGGCAAACATGGTATGACAAACTGCCATGAACCCAGGACACAAACTAAGGAGGTGGTTGGTGGATCTTCACTCATGGCCAAGGATCATGCCACCATACAACAGTGGCTGGCTGAGCTCAACCCTTGGGAATGGAAATGCTTCTCTTTTGTTAGCCCTTATCCTACACCCCTATTTAGACAATGCTCATGTTTGACCACCGTCTCTGTGTGCATAAAACAAAGCTTCAGCCTGCCTGTATTTACACCTACATCATACATCTGTTCCTTCCTTGCTTATACATCGATGCCAGCAAGTCCTTCTCAGAAAAGAGTATCTGCCACATGACTTGATTTTCCTTGACTTACCTGATTGTCTCCTGACAGGAAAGGGAAGAAATCTAAACCTGTAAAGACCCAAAGGAAAAAATTAAGCTTCTCAAACCAAAAAAGCACCTCCCCAATTTTCCCCCCACTTATTGTGAAATTAAGCCAGCATAATACTGGTGACACTTCAGATTCACTACCAGAACCCTTATAAGCCTTAGAGTGGCTTTGGGGGGTTTCAAATACCATCTCATCCTCTGTGGATGCAAAACAGTATTTTACACTACTGCAATGTCAAACCACTGCATGTTTAAATCCTTCTGCAATAGTTATCACTGCATGGAGAGCTGTATTTACAGCTACCAACAGTCAGAAGCTCACCTTGCAAGTCATAAGGCATAGGCGTCATATGGAATGGATGCCTGTAGTCTTGGATAAGCGATGTATTGATGTAGCTGGTGTCAACAGCAGGAAGGCTTGGTGTTCTTGACACGGGTGATGCTTGATGGGGTAAATTTAAAATGCTGGAAGAAACAAAGGCTTGTTACAGATGTAAAATACAGACCTGGCTTTATTGCTGTTCCAAGCAGGGCATGGCTATTTTCAAGTTTAACACAAAGCCAACCTCACAATATGCAGTATGAGCTTTGTGTCAACTCCCCTATTAAATGCCAAAGCTTCAGTACAAAGCATCACAATGCTACAGCTCTTCACTGAGTCTGGAAGGGGCTGGAAGCAGGGAAGAGATAGGAGCATCACACGCTCCCCAAGCTTCCTTCTCACAATTACATTTCATCAGGAAAGTTAATTCAGTCCAAGACAGTTGAAGCTGAGCAAAATAAAAGCTAAGACAGGTTCAGTCTCAAACAGCCAAAACTGATGACTCTTACTATAAATGGCATTGGGATCTCTGCTATAAATATGTTACAAATACTAAGCCAGGACAATCCTAAAGGTATATTGAACCCTGAAATCTCCCACACAAATCTGTGTAACAACACATTTATAACCTACAAGGTAAATGGCAATGGAAGACAGTCAAAAAGGTCTTGAGGAGTTTTAAGCGATCACTAAGTCATTTACATGACTGGAGTAGTAATCACTTCAACAACAGGATCCCTTCAGTGCAGCCTGTTTTCATCCCTACATGTTTACGTAAACAGGGTGCTATTAACAGCTTGGCTACTTAGGTGTAATCAGGTTATTCTGGCATCCTTTATTGCTATGCTGCTGGCAGTAATCACCAGCAAAACCCACACAACTCCCATACCACACCCATGTTTCTATTGCTCGCTCTCTCCGTATGCGCTGCTTTTACATTTCTTTAGGGAAGAAAAACATTTCCAGATTTGCAAAAACAAAATCCTTCTAAGCCACAACTTTTTGCACCATTTCTTATTCATTTTCACAAACACAACTGAAAACTGCATCACATTACACACTTGACAACTCAAAGTTATTTCAGTCTTCTTAAGCCTTGAGGCCCAAGATCAAATCCATTTGCTATAAGCTTCTAAATCAGGATATAATCCAGATACAGAACTTTCTAGATACAACTTCTTTTGAAATTTATTACTACTCTCCATCATGAGTACATTCTCTCTGCATTGGCCTGTTTTTATCCTCACCCCTTATTATTTAATGGTGATGCTGGAGATACGGAAGGACAGCTTCTCTTTGCAGATGGTTCTTCATCTTCTTCATCTGATGAGCTATCAATGGTTAAATCGATCACTTCTACCTTCTTATTTTTATTTGACTGTTGGTGAGAAGACACCTGATGTTCCAGGGAAGAGCTTATGCATCCTATACAAAGTAAGTCAACATTATAAGACATAGATTACACCACTGCTACAATTGTCATAAAATTACAGCTTATTACATGTCTTCACAAATAAACCTTACAACTTAGAATAAAAGACAACAAATTCACATAGCTTTGATAACTTAAAAGTACCATCAGCCCCAACAGGTATTACTCAAGTAATCTCTTACAAATGATCATGAAAAGCTTCAAACATAAGTGTAAAAATGAGCATTTTGAAAAGTTAAAGGAACATCAATACTTAACCATTCAGTGTACACCCCAAAACACAACTTACCGTCAACCCCGTTGTAAGATGCAGTTACTTCCTGCACTTCCTTCTTCGATCTCATAGGAGCCCAGGATCCGTCCTCCTTAAATTGAATTTCATCACAATCTGTACAATACTTCAGGATTTCCATGAACAACCTGTCAACCAAAAACATTTAACATCAGTCCTGAATAAGAGCTTAACACCTTTCTTACTCCAATACCTTTATTAGTCAGTGTAAGTATGAATTACTGTTTCAAGAGTCGAAAGCTTCCATTGTTCTACCCTTCTCTCATCCGTTTCCTTGATAAAAAGAAGTCACTGAAAAATGTAAAATATTATCTAAAACTCTACACAATTACTTACTGCAAGAGAGGAATCCTGCAGAGCTCATGACACAGAACTCTGTTTCCCAAAAGGAAGAAGAATGTGAACTAGCATTAAAATAACCAATCTTCTCCTAACCCATGTTTATCTCAAAGGAGTCAATAAGTGAGTGTGTAATGACTACTGTTTCCTGAAACCTCTTTAGAAGCTGAAACTTTCTACCAAAAGCTGAGCATGGGAACCTGAACTTGCAGCCTCTTCTACTAAGCTGCATCTCCTAAAATTTTTGAGATCCTGGCACCACATCACTCCCAGCGGGAATTCCAGCTTTCAACCAAGACTATTCATGTGGTTCTACAGGAAAAAGCTTTGCTTTAATTAGTGAGAAAGTTTGCTCTTTCCCCAATTGAATGTTTTCTACAAATAACCTTCTCTTTGGGTTGCTGTAATTGTATCACCTGATCTCCAATGTCTGCACCTGGCAACACAAGAAGTAAGGAAAATGCGCTGGTTTAATTAGTACTACTCTGAGTCTTTACTATTTTAGGCTGAAACATAGAACAAGGAACCCCACAGATCTTTGATCCAAAGCAGAGAACCTGAGATCCATGAATCCAAAGCACAGCCTGTGTCAGCCCTGAGTGTCTCTTCAAAAGCTTTGCAAGGCCTCAGAGTGGACCCTGAGCAATCTTCTGCTTCACTAGCAGCTCACCAAAATGAAGCACCTACTCACTACAGAAAGACTCAGTCATTTGTGAGGTGGTTTTCTGGGGTTCTCTTTGTTTCAGGGGGTTTTAGCTTCACTTTTGGGAAGGTCTGTTTGTTTGTTTGGGATTTTTTTTGTTTGGTTGGTTGGTTGTTGCCTTTTTTTGTGGTTTTTCTTTGAGCAAAACATTCTGAGAGTGTTCTCAGAAGATTCTGCTTGTTCTCTTTATCACACTTTGGACAGAAGATTCCTATCTAAGGAATTAAAATGCAAATCCAGGAATACACATACTTGGCATTTCTTCATGGAGATGAATACTAGATTTCTTAGGGGGAGTTTATGTTTTGCAGGTAGGCAGGACCAGGGAATCAATCTCTGTCACTTTCTGTATATAGCAGCTCCCCAGGTGTGAAACTGTACATGGAATTATACATGCATTTGGAGGAGTGGCAGTATTTATTTGATCTGACATGAATGTCTGCTCTCAACTAGACCAGATTTGTGCCACTGCTCCATTAAAAGACAACATGTGCTGTTTTCACCTAGGAATGCAGCAGTATGGAACACTGGGAGTAAAGAACCCCAAACCCACAACTATTCTAGGCAGGACAGCTCAAAAACCTACCTAGGATTGGAAGGAACACCTTTCATTATTATTACCTTTAACAGTCTGATGACCACAGCTCTTGAAAATACTGACTGAAGGGGTACTTTGTTAGTACTTCTTCACCAACAGCAGGGAAATTAAATGGTAACTTAAACCAGGTCACAGCCAGATAACCAAGATTTCAGATCACTGCGTTCTGCACAGCGTAAGAACACAAAGCAGAGTTTAAGGTACTTCATTTTGACTCAAGCTTCACTTACCCATCAATAATGAGATGTTCATAGGGAGCCTTCTTATCACAGACAGGGCAAACCCAAGTTGGTTTCTTTTCGTTCATTTGAATATACAGAGTGGCATCAAAACACTGCAGGTGGGAACAAGTCAGGGCCCTACAGGGTATAGTTAGCCGCATTTTACCAAGCTTTAAGAGAAAGAAAAGAACAAGATAAAAATCATTTTGGTATGAAATTAACAAACAGGGCTTTTCTGTCTGAAAAGAAACAGAGACGGGTTGAGTTTTACTCCACAAACTCTCACAAATCTGAGTTCTGATTAAAGTACATGTCACATACACCGTTCCTGCCTTCCTTTTGGTTTGATTACTGCATAAAAGTTACTAAAAGTCTCATTTTTAACTATGTTTGACCAAGGAAAATGAAGACTACACCCTTCCATATTCCCTGGACAAAATACTGAGCTCAAGTAACATAGCAGTGTCCTGAATGAACCACAAAAAGAATTCTTCATCAGCACTTTAAAAGCTGATGAACGTGGGTCAGAGCTCTTCTATTCCCAACACAGCTGAAGTCTGCATTCAAGCGGCTGTCTGTACCTCAGTCAGCAGGGTACCACCAGAACCACTTGTTTAACTTGACAGTCACAGAAGCAAGCACATAGAAAATGCATTTAGGGATCATTTCCTGACATGTTTCTCTAGCCATCATTTTCACTCCTTTCTCCAGGAAGTGACTATTCACAAAATAATTCACACCTGCTAACTATTAAACCATTTTATACTCCTCCTGCTGTGATAAACACCACTGCTATGTATCAGTAGTAAGCCAGCCTGAAATCTCCCTGCCTTTTTCTTGTGTAAATACAAATAGCTAACTATCTTCTAAAATACCATCATCCTTTTCAACACTGCAAAGGGCCTGCAACTGATAGCAGAAGATGAGACAGGAGAAAATGAGTTCTAAAGTACACTTTCAGATGGGGACCATCCTTCCTTCAAGTTTGTATACAGTGAACAGTGAGATTTTGCAGGTCAGCACAAAGCTTCCATGAGTTTAATACAAAAGGCACAGCTGAGCCCTTAAGCTGAGCAGGTAACCTAGGAGTGCTACACAGCGAAGGTGCTTAGGCTAAATTGTTCCACAGGAATATCTTTGGATTGGATAAATCAACGCTAATCCAGACCGTAAAACATCATCATACGATTACACTGAATGCAAAATTGATTATAGTGAAAGGCATTTCATATTAATCTGAAATTAAAAAGCTTGCTCTCCTCAAACAAAGCCCAAGCTGTTGTTTTCTGGCAGAGTGCTTATGCTGCAGTTTAGGAGGGGCTTTAACTGACCACACTAAAGGTAAGAAGTAGGAATGTCTAAACAAGACTTTTCCCACATTAAAAACCAACAAAACAATTACTTATTAAGAACTATCTATACTGCATATTTAGAAGTTACATATATTTGACTAAAATAAACATAACTACTTCATTCTAAAACCTTCAGCCCATTCTAGCAGTCGATAGAAGGAGGAACTGGTTTTAGTAGGGGTTAAAGCAAGCACGGTGGCCACACATAGTGATTCTGAGCAATACAGGATGAGTGCCACAGGATGGCACTCAATCTCAGAATATCAGAAAAATAAAACCACATCAAGAACAAAGGCTCTACACACAGTCCACTACTTCCTCCATGATGCTTTTCCTTATGCAACCCCCGTAAACAGCAATCCCTCCACCCCATTCCCAGCAAACTCAGCTACACCAGTGGATCTGGCTTGTTTTGCTTCCTTTTGGCTCTCAGTCACTGTCACAAAACCCACCACCAGATGGGAGAGGAGTGGAGAACTCCCTGGGGAGCCAGCAGTAATGGTAGTGGTGAGCTCAGACTGCAGGAGGTGCTGTATGTGCCATGTGTTTGGCACCCCCTCCCCCAAAATCCATGACCAAGCACATTATTTCTATGCCATCGTCAACCCCCAACAAAGCAAGGCCCCCTGATCCATGTCTGTTAGGAATCCTTATCTCCCATATGGTAGGTCAATGGCTCATTTGTCTTTTGGGCACACTAAGAGTCTCCTAGCTCAGCGAGGATCAAGAGTAAGGTTACCAGAGATAAAAACTGGATGCTTCTATGTGATACAGAAGAAAACTAAGGAAGGTCAAAGACACGTGCTGCAGGAAGAACATAAATACCTGTCTCCTGAGCAAAAAGCAGACTTAAACCAGAACATTTTTACAAGCTGTTGGTATAAAATCTCTTAATTTCTAAGCAGCATTTGGATTTAACCAAAGCCGTACAAGTGCAGATGGAATCAGCATACTCAGTGTTAATAAGTGGATGCCTCCTTTCCCATTTTTGGCATTGAACCTCCTGGATCAGCTCTGCCATACTGGCCAAGCTGTGTCAGAACTGACAAAAGAAAAGGTCATAAAAGAAGGGATGCATCCCAACTTGTGAAAAACTGTGTTTCCCAACACCATTACTGTTTTGATTTCTGCTTGTCGGCAGCCAAAGACACACTGCCTTCACTGCTTTTACAAGCATACAAAACACTGCTATCTGTTCATGCTAAAATATGCACCTAAACCAGGAGCTGAGGAATTGTAAACAAAGCTGCAAGCCCTCCAGGAACACGCTGGATTTGGAATTTTTGTTCACTTCAATATCTGATCCGGCTGCAGAGCCTGTGGATTTATTTATTTTCCTTTCAAAGGAAAACAAGAGCATGAATTCAAATGTCTTCCTGACATACAGCCTCAGCCCTGCCCATTTGCTGCTGTATCTCGGATGGATGCAGGCAGCAGTTAAGGACAGCTTTTTCAAATGTACTCCACAGTCTGGGAGGGAGAGGAGGCCTCTGTGCTAAAAAAAGCTCAGCAGCAAAACAAAACACATTCAGAGGAAGCTGCCTCGCTCTGCGCTTTGAGGGCAAAAGAAAGGTTCTAAAGTCTAAACCTTCCACCCCCGGATAGGCAATTTCATTGAGTTTACTGAAGTACAGACACAAGAGAATCGCCCCCTGACAAATGAGATGGGAGAAGAGCACCTCCCGTTAACAGAGCTGAAGATGCACCGTTCTGTCATTTTTGGTTGTGCTGTTGGAGACCAAATCAGTGTTTTCAATGCGTACTTTCAAAGCATACGCTGTGCATTCAAGCATTAGAAAGGAAGCACAAAACATTTACCAAAAAATTCTCCCTGAGCCAAATGCTTACAAATGAGCAAGTAAAAAATATGGGGGCTCTAACAGAATTACATTCAGACCCGAGGACAGTCTGAATCATCCTAATAATGTTTCTATTCATAGGCCAGGTTGAAAGGTACAGTCTCTGACCCAACGAGCTCTTGCAATGATGGATTATTCCAAGAGCTACAGTGAAATAAGACAGTGAGGAACATGCTGGAAAAAATGTCAAGTGTGTAGGTTTTGTAGAGAACGGAGATAAATACACTCAAAATAATCTGCTATAGACTTTGTTTTGTATGTCTATCAATGTGGTAGTGAATTCCAAAGAGGAAATAGTGACAAAGGTAGGACTTCTGAAGAGCTACATCCTAACCTCTGATTCCTGTTTTGGTTTTACCCCTGGCAGGACTCTGAGAAAGCAAAATTGAATTTGACATCATTTGACATAAGTAAACTTGGAGTTCTATAAACAATGTTATAGAGGATATTCCTGCTCTAACACTAACTCATCTACATCACAGTCAGCAAGGAAATAAAAACGCATGTAAAAGCACTGCAGAAGAACTTTTAACAGTAATGGAGGCAACTGAGACAAACAGAAATGTGTCAGAACATTCCCATGGAATCATCTATAAAGCAAAATAAGTGCCTCAAGTGGTAGTTCTGACAAATCAGGTACAACTGAAGGAAGAATCTGTAGCTCCAGAAGATGCATGAAGGTTAATTTAAGATAACGAATTAATACACAGGCACTTCCAACAGACATTTAATTCTTAGTAACAGATTACTATTTTTGCCTGTATTGGAAACTCATTTTAAGTGGTAAAAACATTGTGCCTAAAGAGTGACAAGAAACCCAGCAGGACTCTCATTGTGCTTTCTAGAACAACAAAGTCCTAACAGCACAACAAGAATTCAGCTATGACAACTCAGCAAAATCAGCTGCCAGGTGTGGACCTGAAACACTTCAGTGCTCCACATCTGCAGCAGTTTCGATGTGACATGTTTCATGGGTTTGCAAGATTACAAGTTCTGAGGTTTTAAGTTTGCAGATCAAGATACTATTTGTAAATGCAATCCCTTTATCTTTCTTACATGAGTTTTATCTTCCTTATAAATGTGTTATTATTTAGTTAGCATCAGCACTGATATGGAGAAAGTCTTAAGATTGAAGATCTTGAAAATACCACGTTTAAGGATTTACAATAACCTAATGCATGTATAAAAAGCAACCCCAATGTCAAATATGCTTCTTCTGAAGCAAAGCTCATCTATCTAAAAGGTTTATCTCTTCACACTGGGAGAGTTTAAAAACATTAAATTACTTGAGAAATAAGCTTCAATTTTGCAAGAATAAAGTCAGTTTTCTTCCTAGATTTCAGAACTGAAAATTTCAGGTCAAGCTTGAGCAGACTGAACCAAACCAGGAAACAGATGTATCCTTCAAAAGAGGTTAAAAAGTTACACTGCAATAAAGATACTGTGTCAATCAATACAGAGAGCAAGCATTCTGAAGGTGCATGGGACTTGAAACAAGACCAAAAAAGCACCCATAGTATTAATGTTGTGCAGTTTACCACCGATAACATAAACCCAGGTATAAACTACCACTTACCTCTGCATCTACTTGGTTAAAAAACAATTCCTAGGTCAAGATAAAGTAAGTCTCTGCCTCCTCCACATTCGCAGAATCAGAGAATCCCAGGTTGGAAGGGACCTCAAGGATCACCTGATCCAACCTTTAAGGTCCAACCTTCCATTCAGCGGAACTGTGCTCTTCCACTTCAAATTTGGAATAAATTCTGTTTGACCAACCTCTAGGACACTGCTTCAGTTTTAGTCTAACATTATTAAACGCTCAAAGTGTGCATCATATAACGAACATCGGTCAAAAGATGCTCAGTTCTTCGACCGCAGACGCTGGCTGAAGAGTGATTTCCTATTGGCAGATTCACCTACCTTCCCACTGAAAGTGGTTTTATCATTACCAAAGACACAAACTGCACACTCTGACGATCTAGTGACAGATATAAATGCATGCTTACATACACTTTTGAACAGCATTTCCGAGTTAATGGAATACTTGTTTTCCCAGGGGAATACCACATGCTGAAGCACGGTGACAGGTACCTTCCACACTGGGTCCTCTCCCCACAAACTTAACACGCAGGTAAACACAAGGTAACCTCTACTGAATAAATGTCCCAGAACAGCCGCGTTTTGATCGGAATCAGTTTTGAGGGAATAAAAACCACAAAACTTACTGGACAAAGGAGAGAAACTCTTAGGCTTGTTGTTGCAATTTCACTGTCTGGATCGGCAGTCAGTTTCTCTTTAACTGTTATTGGAAAGAAGAAAAGGTTTATTTTGCAGATGATCTGAAACATGAATTGGATGACAGAGAAATAAAACAAGTCTGAAACTTGCAGTTTGCCATAGCCACTGGAAGCAAGCAGCAGTGACCATTGTTTCAGGATCACACAATAAATATGCATCCTAAGCAGTCTCTACTCTTCAGAAAGATCATAAATGACAAGATTTAAGAAACTGAAAAGCAGAAAAGCTCATCTTAAACCAAGATCCCTAAAAAACATATTTATAGAGAGATGTCTCTTGTCAAATACATGCAACTTTGTACTTGACAGTTATTTAAAATCTACCAACAAGATGAGCCACATTGACTTGACTGTTAACTCCAGGCACATTAAAAATGTGTTAGTAACTCCCACGTGGACAAGCACCACTGGAAACCTCTGAAATACTCATCAAGCAACCCTGTGATTTAAAATTGAAAAGCAAACTGAGAAATAGGCTATCAGAAGTACCCTGACAGAATCTGAGTTTTAAATAACTGCAGTGAAATATTAGCACTGCAGAAGTCTTTCATCTCAACCCATCCTCTGCTTAAAGCCTGGTTTATGTGCAGTCATTTGCTACATGAACAAGCCAGTTCCATGTTCCTCCTGCTCTGTGCACTGCTCCTACACCCTGTTCTCACCCTGTATACACAGGAAACTCTACATTTTTGTGCATATAGATCACCATTCTGCATTAGCACAAGCTACTGCCATCACTAGGTACCACTGGCTTTATAGCATTTACTGGTGGGCTAATTCCTTCCCTTTTGCAGCAGGTCCTGTCCTGTGCACAATGCACACTGAGTATTAAAGAGTATGACCCACAGCTGTCAGGTGCTGGCATTTTCACCCTCTCCCTGAAAAAGCAGGTTTTGCTTGCATTTTTCTGACACAAACTTATACCAACATGTATTAGTCAGAGACAACAATAAAGCAGGAAACCTCACACTCAGATTTGGAAGGGGGATGGGAGGAGCATTGTGCTAGACGCTCTCTAGCAGGCCCCTCCACAACATTGTGCCAAAGGAACAAAAACTGTGTTGATGGTGACTTTCCTCCAGCATGTTGGCATCAAGGTTCATATCAGGTATTTAGTTCAGCTTTGCTTGAGGTACTGAATTACCAGTTAACTATATAAATACAGTTGTTCTATTCTGAGGAAACAAAGCCAGTATGGCTGAACTGAAAGAGATTCTCTTGCATTTTTTCCCTTCACAGTGTCAACAGGGTTCCTGGCCTGGCTCCTAGTACAAACAAAAGCCTCTGAGTCTTTGAATTGGAACTGAATACAAAGAACACCACTATCAGATTCTCAAAACCCAGAGAACTGTAGGAAGTCCAAACCTCAGTTAGCACAGTCCTATTTCAAACCTCCTGTTACAAAAGCTATTTTTCTTTCTGAAACAAGTAGTATATCAGACATACTTAGTGCTCTAGAATGATCAGGGTTCCGTATTCCTTTTGCTCGCAACCTCTGCAGTAACACCGTAGAGGACAGCTGCTTTACCAGATAGACTGCCATGGAATAGTTCTAGAAAACAGAACAAAAGATCAAAGTAAGAACTGTTTTAAGCAAAAGACAGCTTGTAGTTTATACAATGCTTATGCAATTTGTTATGTGATTACAGGGCGCTGTGTTTTTAAAGCAGTTACAAGACTTCAAATGGCAAAGTTTTCAGACTAGAGAAAACCCATTTTGCTTCAGAAAGTTCACAGGGCTGGAGTCTGAGAGATGCAACAATAGTGACTTCGCGCTTCACTGGGATTAGATTGAGCTGCAAACCAAGCTATTAGAACAGCATTTAGGACACTTCTGGAAGTTTTACATTTAACTTGGGACATGCAGTTAACAGCCCGTTTAAGGGTATTTTTAAACCAGTAACTTTGGGTACTGCAGTTTTGGCAATACAATTAAGGGAAGCTGTCAAGTCAAATATGATCAAAACTTCTTTTTTATTTTTTTTATTTTAATAAAAGCTGAGTTTGTTTTCAAATAGAGAAATCAGCAGCGATGCCTCTTCAAAAGCAAAACATAAAAAGACTGATCATCTGCAGTACTCCCTACTCAGCCTGGAAGCAATCTTCAACCTTTTCTCATCTTCCTGCACTTACTGCCTATGAAATGCTAACCTCGCTGCCAAAGCTGAACAGAAGTAAGGCAGGTAAAGAGATTGAGAGTTCAGCGGGGCCAAGATGTATTCCAGTGAATCCAGCCTGAGCAGGCAAGAAGTCACTGCTCCCGGCTGCCTGTCCTTTCCCTCTGGAAAAAGGTTTGGTCACTTCCCTCATTGTTCTCAACACAGCCCATGCAAACGTTCCCTATCAGTGTCAGTAAAAAGCTGTGGATGTTCACTTCTGCCACTACAGAAGATAATCTGGCACGCAGGCAGGTCACATGCAGCCTGAACTCTGTCAGCTCCCCTGCACATGGGTAAGGCTCCCCTCAAGGGATGAGCAGGAGGGCAGAGTCCTCCTCCTGGCATTGCTGATGGATCTCAAACCACAGCCTGAGATTTGTGAAGCTCTCATTTTTCTTGTAAGTTACTAACAACAGCAGGTAATAACTGTCTGCCTGAAAATGTGATCTTGCACTAAGCATTCATCAGCAACACCCCTCTCTGCCCCCACCCCTGAATTAGAAAGGACAAGATTTGTGTTCTCACATTAGGGTACATCAATTACTTTTTGATATAAGCAATACTCACTAAACCTGTAGCTGCGCTGATACTCTTTAAATTGACAAATGAAAGGCTTTCCCCAGCAACTGCCATGCATGTTCCCACTAACAAAACAAACAAACCCATACAACTGTGACAACTACCATCCTTTATTTAGGATGCCACCCGAATCCAAAGCTGGGATTTCAGTAATCTATCTTACCATAAAACTACACAAATTGAAGTAGCATCAGAAACATCCCATTTTAAATATTTTATTGTGACAATGACTGCTTCTCCCATCGTTAAAAACCACTACTGCTTTAAGTTGCTCGCTTAATGCCTCAATTAGTATAGAAGTTAGAAAAATGCTAATTAACATTGTGAAATTATTTACCGACAGCTTGAATCTACAAAGCTAGGAACTTGCCCAAGGCAACTTGTACAGAAGGCTCTTGAAACAGATTGTGTAAAAATCACAATTATGACTTCAGGAAAGGTAGAGTACACCAGTTGAGACATGCAACTGGCTCTTAAGGGAAGGGGAGGAGGAGAATTCAAATGCTGTGCTAGACAGGCACATCCAAATAGAAAGCAATTCCTCACATTCAACTGTCAAGGTCTCAGATAATCACTTCAGGAAGCGCTGTATCTCCTGATTGGGGATGATCTGAACAGCATCTAACACATCAAGAATTTGCCACTCTCTCCAGTTTTGTTTTGCAAGCTAGAGATTAACCAATATGGGTTTTATAACCAGAATATCCATGAAGCCTGAAAAACTACCTAGTTCACAAGAGACTGGCTTAGAGTCCACGCAGGCTTGTGACATGTCTTTTCCCTCAACCCCACTGGTATTCTTAAGCAAGAGTTCAGCCCTGTACTCAGAACAATAGCCAGGATTCAGCAACTTGCATGCAGGCACTTCTGCAACGTAAACCAGAGCAGGTTCATTTTTAAAGGCTTATTTCTGATACCTGCAGTTCTCATTAGGTAAGAGAAGGCTTTTAAAGGAATCATTCATCCATTATACTGAATCTGAATGGAGACTGTTTTACGCTCCACAAGAAATCCATCATGAAATACCACCGTGATGTTTTATAACTGGCTATTGTGCATGAATGGGCTGTAAGCATTTTTCCACACTGATTCAGGAATCCTGGGCTTTGCACACTGACAAATTCTTGGACAAGGTTTCATCTCAGGACAATTCGCGGGCCTTCTGAAAACAGAACGGTTGCAATGGCAAAGTCACTTTTTCAAGTACATGTTGGCCCTATGATGCACAACCAGCAGATTTTTGCCATTGGTGAATGCAGCACACTAATTCATGGACTAATTTATTATAGTAACTTTTGCAGCATGTTCCAGATTTAATTAGTGGAACATCAGCAATTTTATAATACCACTCCCAACATCCTCCTCACAGACACAATAAAGTTATAAAACCATGACTTTTTAAATATTAAGTATAAGGGTAGCAGTTGTGAGAAGAGAAATGTAAAAAGGGCAAATTAAACCTCCTGGGCCCTGCTGAGTTGCTGGGCTTTGTGTCCACACTTACAGTTAGAGAAGACAACTCTGACTGAATGTCATGTACTAGATACAAGTTGAAGCCAGGATAAGGTTTGTCAAGACCCTAAAAATCAGGGAAACCTTGTAGTGTGAAGTTAAACAAATACACAAAGAAAAGGTTTATGGGATGCCTTGATCTTATTATCTTCTGGGTGCTCAGAGACATGGGGGGGGGGATAAAGATGGAGAGATCACAACAAAACATTTGAGGGCTACTGATCGAAGGGAGCAAGTCCTATCTGCCTAGCATAAAGTAATACAATCAAAAGGAAGAGTCTACTGCAAAAGCATTAAGTATTTCCTGCACAATTAAACTGGCTTATCTTTCAAATCTTTCCAACAGATGCCAAAGCAGAAACTAATAAGCCTTAGGCAGCGCAATGCACCCAAGTTACTTACTCTTCCAATTTCTGCGGTCCATGAAACAACAATTGTGTTTGGTACCGTCGTAGACAACCTGACGAGTGAGGTAATGTTGATTGGTCGGCTGGGTCGCTTTGGTTCAACACCATTTTTGGTTGGTGGAAGGTAGCCCTAGAAATCAAAGTATTTATCCCCTCAGCAAGAAACAAATTCAATACTGCTTTTGCCACCTTCCCCTCTCACCACAACCCTGCCCCAATAAAAGCTGGGTCTCACGCGAACTGCACTCCCTCTACCATTTAAGGAGAGAGAGATATCAGACAATAAAAGTTGATTTCTGACAGACAGACCCTAATAATGCTATCCAAACGTATATATCAAAATAACACTTTACTTACTGGAAGGCTGCATGGTTTCCCATTTACTTTCACACACAGATTGGGTGGGAAGTGATCTTCTTGTGGACAACTGGTTTCTGATAAACAAAACCTAAAAGCAAAGAAGTTCCATCATCTTTCACTTCTAAAGTGATTTAAAGATCATCTCTTTCTTGAAAGAATTTCTTTTCCTCTGAGTTATGAAAGCATGACAGATCTTGCTAAACACAGCCCTCAGATTAGCTGTACAGATCATTACACAGGAAAGCCCCCCAGAATTACAGCTTTGGATTAAGATGGTTGTAGGTTCCTCCTCAGACTGACTCATTCAGATCTGCAGGTTCCTGTACAAAAAACAGATCACCCCAATTTCTTTCCTACCATTTCTCCAGCCTGACCTCTTGATAAAAGCCCAGTCTCTTCAACTCCCCCTCCTCCAGCTTCAGTAAAGCGGGCAGCTGTTCAGCTACAGCATCAAATGTTATCCTCGTGCCTATGTCAAGCCTCCTACAAAAGTTCAGGCAGTTTTATTTATTTACTTAAGTTCAGGCTTATTTGCTGCTGGAACTAAAGTAAGACACACCCTTCCTTGTCCTACTAAATGTGTGCAGGCCAAGGTCATGGACAACAGGCATTCAAAGGACCAAAAAGAGCCTCTCAACTCCACTGGATCTCTTCCAGGGGACCTGTCCCATTCAGGCAAACATACCATCACATCAGGGTACAGCTACTGAACACAGCTAACAGGCTGCTACTCTCAAAGAAGGGGAGCTACCCTCTGTCCCTCTGTTCCCTCATGTCCTCTTCATTGATTTGTCCATCTCACCCCACACCAAGTCAACCCAACTTGCTGATCAGCAGAAGGTATCCCAACAAGCAAGACCCAAGAGCAGTTGCTTTCTGACTGGCAAGTTACAGCTCACCAAGCAGGCATGACAGCGGGATGAAAGGGAAGACATATGTTTTTGACAGGAGCAAAATCCAAGTCAGCTGTGCTCACAGTCCTCCATGGAATTACAAGGATACATAAGATTTCATCAACTTACATTTGTCAAAACCTCTGAAATAACCCACAAGTTAAGCCCCAATAACCTAACACGTATGTTATCTATAGGCTCCATGCAGTGTTCCAACACGCCAGGTATCAGGCCACCAGCAACATTAGGAAAGCTGCATGTAACAGGGATGAGTAGCTAAGTCTGCCCTTTTCAAAGCAGCCAACAGGAAGCTTTCCTCAGGAAAACAACAGGATGAGACTCTCCTCCATAAAGGAAAGCCCGACCTGCTGGGTAGCAGAGATCTCATGTATTTTGGAAAACAACAGCATCAAGGACAGGCAATGCAAATACATACCTTAGCTGGACCTGTACTGTGAAGTCACATTTGGTCCCAGAAATATCCCTAGAAATAGCAGAACACAGGTTAAAATATACTGTTTAGATACAGGTTCATCAACACTTTCTCCAAATTTGCTCTAAGTTCAACATGCTTAAACCACACTTTCTGGTATATACAGTGCATACCACACTTCCCTTCTGGTCAGTCAAACCACCACCCTCAATACACACTGAAAGGTACATTTTCTATTTGTCAATCAATCAATTGCATTCTCATCTGAGCTCTGTAATTTCTTTTTGCTTTGTATAATATAAGGAAAATTCTGATGGGTCATCATGAAGTACCATCTTTATAATGAATAAACATAGAACTTGATAAAGGATCAGACAAAGGGCTGCATGAAGGAGAGTTACGTATTTGTAAAGCACTTAGTGCAAGAGAAACCTGCCCAACAGTCACTGGTCAGTGGCAGTATCTCATTCTCTCTTCCCCATCTTTTTGCTCTCCGTCAGCTTACATATAAAGAAGAAAAGAATTCCCCAGAAGAGGGAATCTATACACACACCTGTGTTCTTTAAGATCCCATTTCAAAATGAAAGACAGAATAACCTAGTTCCTTGGCTTATTTCTTTCTATTTAAATGTCATACTACTGATCAGACTCACATTGAACTGCTGATTTGCTGCACTTGCTGTGGCGTCAGTGCAAACGCAAAGCAGGTTTCTCGAAAGCGCTGGCTGTTATCTGAGGCTGGAAAGAAACAAGAGATCATCACTTTAAAAACACCAAATGGAGAATAATTAACAGAACATCTTTCATTCAAGTGTCTACACATACACACATTTCATAGCAAGCCCAACAGTACAACACGCATCTGTTTCTGTAAAGAATTTTAAAGCCAACAAGAAAGTTGCCATTTCAACCCTCCTGCAAATAAAAATACAATAAACAAACTCTATATGCATATAAAGTAGGTATTAAATAAAGCGGTACAGGTACCAGCAAAGCTGAGACAAATCGGCTCAAGACTTTCTATCAGTCATGGTAACTTAACACTAAATGGTCTTTGATATTAGATTAAAATACCCTTAGGAATTCTCATCAATCACTTTTTTATTTCCTTTAACACAGAAGATCATGGATTAGCCTGTGAAAGCAGATAGTGACCGAGAAGTGCACACATGGAGTTAAATGCACCCAATACTGAACATGCAAACAACTCATGAGATACACAAGCATGAAATCTGCTTTTGGAGTCCTTCAGCTCTGTGCCATAGTGCTCCATAGCACACCAGACACCTGCTGAAAACCAAAGTAATGTTAGAAACCTCCCAGATAGTGCTTGTATCTAAATCACATTCCTTCCCCAGGGCTGCAGGCACCACTGCAGTACACAACCACACACAGTGGCAATGAAAATGGCTTTTCTGAAAAATAAAATTACATTTAAAGGAAGAAGCATCTCCCCCCAAGAACAGTCCAACATGCTCATCAACACATGTAGTACAGCTGCGAGAAGCTTGCCATTCCATTCCATTATTCCCAATAATGTTATAAGGTTATGAATAACTATATTGTGTATTAAACACCGGGTAAATTCATCATTTTTTGTTTTACTATAATCCACTTCCTGACTCATCCCTGAGTGACAGATGAGTGACTACTTCGGGGCGATACTTCAGAGACTTTGTTAAAAACAGCATGTGGTAGGTTGGAACTCACAATAGAATAGACATTGACTTTATATAAATATTAACAGCAGCAATCTCACCAAATTACATTTATATCTTTCGCGTATGACAATGCTTCGAGATCTGTACATTTTATTATATTATATGCAACGACCACAAGCAGTTCATTATCAGTTGCTCAAAAGCCAGATGAAGAGATAACATACACTAAACAGCAACCTCTGTGAAAAACCTATCAAAGGCAAATCATTTTAAAAGCATTCAGTTATATAAATTATTGTATTTTACATGCATATATTTCTTTTTTTCCCCAATTATAAGTTGTACTGTAATTCCAAAGCAGCATCGAGGCTGAGGTGCAGCTTTGTGTTACTGTTCAGATGCTCATGCTTACAGTACCCTGCTTCTATTTTTACTTTAATACATTTTCAACTACATTTCTTCAAGTGAGAACCACGCTGAGCCTCAGACAACTGCCACTTGTGGTATCACAGTGCAGGGATTTGCGGGAAATACAAGCACAATGTATACAATTAACAATGAAAATCCATAACAATATTTGGTCTTCAATACCATTTTGTACCTATTTTTAGTTATAAATGGAAGGATCAGAAGTATATACTGTAGTCAACAAAAGAATTAGCAAAGTCTAATAACTGAATGAATTCAAGTTATTCTTTCAGATTTTTACAGGGTTAAATGTGACCTTATTCTGTTGGGTTTATTCTCCTCCCATGTATTTATTTTCCTCCCATGTATTGTTTCTTTACCCTGGAAATTGTCAGCTTTGGCTTTACTAGAAACGTTCTGGAAGGTCTTTGTGAACTTTCGTTGTGAACTCCAACACCTTTAATTAAAGGACAAAGCTGCTGAACATTTAACTTTCATTTAAAACAATTATCCAAAGATGCTAAACAACAGTTACCAAAAAAAAGGCCTAGGCCCACATTTCCCAAGCAATCTTTCCCCTGCTTTTCCCAAGCAAACTTTCAACTACTCATCTTTTTGCTTGCTTTGCTTTTGCAGCATCCTCAATTTAAAGAACCAAGCATGTGATACAGGCAACAAACAGGACGAACTGAAAGTCACTGCACAGCAGGAAAACTATGGCACAGTTGCCATCATGGAAACATGGTGGGATGACTGGCATGACTGGAGTTTTCCTCTATTTGTTACTGGCTGGTATTAATGCAAAATGTACTTTTGTTACGCAGTGATGTGTGAGCTTGAAAAGTGAGGGTCTAACCCCTGTGTTCAGTTTCATCATGCTCTTGCACGACTTACACATTACAATGGCAGAAAATTCAGAAGTACATTCTTCAGTGCTGACATGGGAGCTCTGCAATTCCTGTTTTCTTCAGGAGCTGTGGCTGCAGCACATTTATAAAGCAGTAAATAGCCTCTTTTTGAATCCAAATCTTTACAAAAGAAATAGCCACTTCAAACTCATAGCCATTAAAATACCACAGAAACACTGGTAAGCACTGCCAGTATCTGCATTGGGCACATGGCAGTTAATGAAGTTACTCTTAACTAGAATCCACCTAAAATGAAGAAGGTGAGAAGGTGCTGGAGTTGGGTGAGGCTGGCTGGCTGGCTTTAACGCTATCATTCAAACTAAGAACAAAGAGGCTCCCAGTATTTCTTCTTATGCTGCTTCTTCTGCAGGGACACCTTCCACTAGAGCAGAGTGCTCCAAGCCCCTGTGTCCAACCTGGCCTTGAACACTGCCAGGGATGGGGCAGCCACAGCTTCTCTGGGCACCCTGTGCCAGCGCCTCAGCACCCTCCCAGCAAAGGGCTGCTTCCTAACGTCTAACCCAAATCTACCCTCTGGCAGTTTAAAGCCACTCCCCCTTGTACAATCACTACATGCCCTTGTAAAAAGCCCCTCTCCAATATCCCTTCTCTTCATATGCTCTCATCTTAATAACTGTAAGCCAAAGTCTATGAGCTGATAGACCAGTGGTCTTCAGTAACTGGAGATGTACTTCATCACATGCTGCTTCATGTTTTCTTAGCTGTAAACCAGCATTAATATACACATGCCATGTTTCCAATACACTGCTTTTGTGTACAAGCAATCATTGTGATTAACACGGGAGCATGGCCAAATTGCAAAGAAGGAAGAAACAACTTGTTAATTAAGAAAAGATGATCCAAAAGCCAATCAAAATATTTCAAAACTCTTGACAGATCAAGAAGTAGAGACAGAGAAAGGCAGACAAGAAGCTACCTTACTCTAAACTATGGTCAGGCTCTTCAACTAGCTTTAGGATACAGCTCTAACACCTTGGATGTGTAACTACCAACTGGACAAATCAAATTTAATCACCAATTCCTCGGTTCAGTGTGTGCTACCACATGTGAGTCTAACCATTAGGAACAGGCACATTTCAGACCATGACAAAGATATAATTTTAATCTTTACATTCAGCATGACATTAAGAACTGGCAAGAACAAACTATGCAAACAACAAGCAGAATCCGTTTAACACAGGCACAAAAGGACTTGTAAAAGAGGCCAGAACAACAGTGAAAATACTAGGCTATCACATTGGAAAGCACAGTTAAGTTTACAAGGGCTGTGGTGGTTAAAAGCATTACTTCCATTTTCCAGCTCTCAGCTGAATCCCACCATTGCCACTCTACCACCAACACACCGGGATAACCTCCCACCACCAGTGACAGGAAACCCACTCCATAGCAGCGTTGGCAGCCAGGCTGCCAAAAGGAAGGGAGGGCAAAATACACCTCCCATTACAAAGGCATGGGAAGTTAATTCAGTTAAATATGGCAAGGAAAAGTCAACAGCATCATAAAGACTCTTGCCACACTTGAAAACCAACCGCCTGTTGACATTGCTGCCTCACGTGCTAAAACCAAGGCTGTGAAGGCATTTGTTATGGGGAATATGCAGGACACAAAAGGGGCACTTTAGGGAGGAAGACCTTGTTTGTGCCTCTGAGGCTTGCCTAGGAGGAAGAAGAAATGCAGCAAACAAAGCCAAAAGCACCCTCTAAGAAGGGAGATGAAATATGTGTTTTCTTTGTGGTTTTCTCTAATCTACTCCCATATGGTTTTGCTCAATCTTTTCATACCCGTATCTATTCTTCTTAGATCTATTTATCCTACAAACAATGCACAAGAATTTCAACAAAACACATGAAACAGAGCTAATGCAGCCGCTTCGCTATTAAATACAAAGCTTATCTATGGCTATACAAACTCCACTACTTCCAAGGACTTCAGACTTCTTAAGGAAGAGACACTGGAAATCTGGAATTTGAGAGTGTAGAAAAGCTAACAGATTTCTATTAGCTCATCTGCCGTATCTGCTGTGTTTAACACCACCGAACAGATCCTGGCAAGTCAAGCACATCATCTACTTTCAAAGTTCTGGAGAATGATTAAAACCAGAAACACACAAATAGAGAGTTTTCTACAAGAAAATCGCGTTGATGGCAACCAACGCCCTGCAAACAACTATTATTATTTAACAAAAGGAAGGCAAAAATAGATCTCCAGTTGAAAACTGAGTGGATTAAAATAGACTTTCTAATCTAATAAAGCTGGAATCTGGCCAGGAGAACAGAGTTAATATGAGTATTCTTAAAGTTGCCAGGAATGGGTTTGGGGGGTTGGGTTTGGGGCTTTTTTTGTAACTATGAATTAAGTTTTATAACCTGTTCTTTAGCACTCTGCAAATGGTACAGAGTTGGAGGGTTAGTCAGGAGTGGGTCACAGGCCACGTCTCCTTTGCAACCTCAAAAAGGAGGTACAGTGCATCAATGTCTAATGGACTTCTTTAATTTACATATAAAGAACCAAGAGAGAGTCACTGAAGAATAAATGCGACGAATCACAAGCATCACTTTACCTGGCTGCTAAAAACCTGCCTGAATAATTTAGAAATCTGAAAGGGCTGGTTTTGAAAGTATAATAAAAAGCTTTTCAAGCCGACCTGGGTAATTAAATGCGTGTCAACAAGGAGAGTTTCAGACAAGACGTATAAAATCCACTTCTCGTCTTACCAGAATCACACTGCTTTTTGAGGGGGTGCTGGAAGGGGGTGGGCAGAGGGGAGTATCTGCTACTCCTTCATTCACCCAACTTAAATCCAGGAAAGGTAATGAACAAAATCCCCATCTCCTTGTAAACACGTACATACACTCGGTAAGGACCAGCATAAGCTCAGGTCTCTTGTCTCTGCAGGTCCTCAACGTTAGTACAACACAGTCTAAAAAGCCTAAAATGCTGCAGAAACATTACAGAGCAGTTTCTTCCTCACAGCTATTTTTTTTTACCAATTCACTATCACCACGGTTTCCTGCATTATTCCATGCTTACCTCACTCAAGCAGTGATCCAAACAGCATATGGGATTGGTATACATTAAGTGAGAGTGACCCAATTATGCTGTGCTGGTTGTATATTTTGTTAAGACATTGCACATGAGTAATGAGTTTTCCAAATTTCAGCAAAACCTATTTTAATACATGACAGTAGCACTCACAGGACTAAAACACTTAAAATTCTGTATGAATGTGCATATGAATTCTATACATGAGTGTGTATATAGACAATGAATATATTACTTATATAAGCAATAATGATGCATAAAAAAACCCACCATTTCCTACGAATTTTCTTCTTTATTTTGGAAAAACCCTACAGAGCTGGAGTGAAAAAAGAGCCCAGCTTGAGTGGCTGCATTTTCTACAGCTCTAAAAATATTCTGTTCCACCTCACCAGTACCCAGGGCTAAAAATAGCCACACAATCTTTCTGCGGTAAAATACCTCTTGCTGCCTTGAGAAAAAGCCACTCTCTAAAGTTTCCATTCAACAACAGATACCTTCAAATCTTTAATGAATCTGATGTTATCATGTTGTTAAGGTGGTGATGCTTCCAAATGCAACTGCAGCTGACCATCATCCTGCCAATACACAATAAAATCTTTTCCATCTGTCATCACCAAGTGCCACTTATCAAATAGTGAAGGGAATAAATTACCTTCTAATACAGAAAGATACTTGGACTAAAATTAAACTTGCACTTTACACTGCAGTAATTACCTAAGTTCAGGCCATAAGAAAAGCTATCATTGAACTGGCCTATTACCAATGATTTCCAATAATAGCGTGTTTATTTCCGAAGGCAAAAATAGTTATGCTAAGTAAGAGTATCAGGGCTATAGCAAATTTTTGCTCCATCCTGTAAGATAAACAGGAGATGTCTAACTGGTTCTTCACTAACCTAATAAAGAACATAATTTGATAAGTTAAATTGGTCAAAAATTAGCCAGAAAAACCTAAGCATTGTAGTTGTCAGCCCAACACATCAATAACTCTGCTTATCTTCCCCAGATAGGTAAGATACCTCACATTGCTGCAGTACAGACATTCTGCTTTTTCTGTTAAACAACAGAAGGCATTGTATCAATTTATGTTCAGTCCTCTTTCAAATAGCGCTGCTGAAAATTTAACACATATGCCTCCAAGCTAGACCAAAATTACTGCATTTCAATTAAGGCACAGAAAACGTTTACCTTTTGAAAAGGTAAAACTCAGACAGGCTTCGAATTATGTTCAAATGCAGCAGGAGCCAGGAAATCCATAACACAATAATACACACATATAGCTCCTCATAATATAGTTTGTTCAAAATCTCTTGTATCAATCCTGAACAAGGCTCATTTATACAACTGCTTTTGGAGGTGAGATCAACTGCCTTTGTCCAGTATGCTGTAACAACTCTACAGAAGCAGAAACCAAGCAGTGAGATGGGGCTGGGGGGGGAATGAGAAGATGCACCATAATAGGGGATCTAAACATCTCAGGACGCATCATCAGCCCTTTTAAAGCCACCACAACTTAAGATGTTCCTGGTTAACGCAGGTGTTTACACATAAACACTTCCTTTCTATTAACCACCACCTCTGAGCACCAAGCTCCAGCCATCTTCAGGAATCAAGCAGTGGTACCTTTGAAATGACTACCCACCATACCCCAAATGGCCTGCTACCCATTAAATGCACTCATAGTGTGCAGTACCAGGTTCCTGGAAGACAGGAAAAGCCTCTTGCTAATGGCCAGAGCAATATCAGAACAGGCCAAAGCTGGACTCTGCACTCTTACCAACTTCATGCCCAACATCTAAGAGCAGGGCCTGCAGAAGCAGTGGGCTTCAGGAGCTCAGTGGCACAGAGCTCATGTCCAGCACCAAGAGAGATCCCAAATCCCCATTTCTGTTTTGTCACCCACTTGCTGTGACACCTCGGCCATTTCACTTCATTTCAATCATTTGTCACAATGGATATTGCATGACTTTTAACAACTCAAAACACTTCAAAACTACTTGAAAGGAAGCTCTGCAGTAAATACACAAATCATTCTTTTCCTTGACAGCAGTGATTAGCTCTTAACCCACTTCCATGGGTTACAACTTCACTATGCTCACACTGCATCACTGTGGAGTGACAGTGCCACATTCTTCACCTTAGAACAGATGAAAAACGGACCTCAGGTTCTGGTCAGTCTGCTGCATTTATCACTTGAGACCTTTTTTAGGTTCTGTTCAACTTCAGCGTTACAGTTAACACTCAGAAGGAACAAGCAGAGCTAAACTGGAGGTGGGAAAGGCTGCAAGAAAAGAGACGTGAAGGAGCTTATTTGAAATATTGCCTAAACATACATATGAAAATAGCCTGGAAATACTCCAAGGGCTACAATTAATTCATAAATATTACATATTTTATAACTGTGTATGATCTGCTGTATAAACAGAATAGATCAGCTGGAAACTGTGCAATTGGACAGACATTTAGGTTTGGATTATTGTTTTTGATCAGTCATGTATAAGAGCATTTCTGAGCAATGAGGATTTCTGAAGACCTTCAGTAAGCATTAAGGGACAATTTCATGCTGGCCTTCCATGCAAGAACACTCTGCCCTCCCAACCCACCTCTGAGAATACATCCACCTACTCCAGCACATCCATTCCACCATTTTGCCAGAGGGAAGGAACACCACTGGATTCTCCGTACTCAAGTCACCTCATCTCTTTAGGCACCTAAACATATGTCTCAGAACATAACTGCTGCCATTCAAGCTTGAAAATTTTAGCTTCTCTTCCCAAGAGCACTGGCAGCAGTTAAACACTTTGCATGAGTGGCACTAAAAGCTGGCACTGCCACGTCCCTACACAGGGTCTCTGCTTCTAGCATGTTTTTGTTCTCAACAAGAAAGTATCAACTTTCACAATGCTAACAGGAAAGGTAAAATATAACTTTAAAGTTCATGGTTAGATAACAGAGTCCCAGGATTAGCACACCTCATATCATCTTTAAAAGCCATCCTAAAGGGAGATTAAAGTATCTCTAAAAGACTCCGAGCTACTGAAGACTTCCAAGTCCCAGCAGCATTTCCAACAACTACTAACTGATCTCAACACCTTGGTTGTAAAAACACATATTGCCATAGCAGAGCTTCCTCTCTCACACTATGCGGGAACCACTGCTAGGCCTCAAGCTCTCCAAGCACTCCACAGGGGACACCACGCCAAGCTTAGGTTGGTTCACTGATTATTATGGATTATTCACATACTTTGAGTCAACCACGTGGTTTGCTGTAATTCCTTCTACTAAAAGCTTTAATTAGAATCATAGAATATCCTGGGTTGGAAGGGACCCACTGAGCCCAACTGCTTATGAAATTATCAGTTATCAAAAAGACACCCTAATTTGATCATGTAAAGCCAAGTGGCTTCCTGGATCCATTCACGTTACAGTAGTAGTGTCTGAAAACATTCACATCCTGTAAGGTCCTGGAATTTGGGTGATCTCAGTTCTACGCATGAGGAGATTGAGCAATCTGCTAAAGAAAGCAATAATAAATTATCCTCCTCTCCTTGCAGCACAAGAGCTACCCAGTTGGTTAAAGCTCTCTCAAAAGAAACAGACTGTAGACTATGGAAAGATCCCCTATACATGAACCTGAGGCATACCACATGCAAATACAAGTTGAAGCCAAAATAAAGAAACTTAAGTGCGCTGTAATTCTAGTTGAGCTGCAGCACATGAACAAGACAGAGCTAATATTTCAGCTGCTTCTTGCACAATTAGAAGCTGCAGAGCCGGAAGTCAGAAAGCCCAAGCCCACATTGAGAATATAGTGTTTTGTTGAACTTCCTCCCACAAAGTACATTTAGAAAAATAATAAACACAAAAGACAGTAAAAGCGTGACTTTCATCTAAACCGTGGTACTGATTGCACAGAGCAACAGATCAGCTTGCTGATACATGGAAGGGAGAAACACTTGCCAAACTAAACCTTTTTAGATTCCAGCCCAGATTTCTAAGTGAGTTGTTTAATTGTTCAACAGCTGCACCCTGAACTACAGTCACCCTCAAGATTTTAGGCAGATCACTCGCAAGAGCTGTCTTCAAGAAGGCAGCATGTCCAAGTAGCCACGACCAATCACAGTCAAAAAGAGACTCTCCAGGTAAATGCAAGTCAGAAGCATCAACACTGGTTGTAAGCACTTGATTCTTGAGGGCAGGCACCAGGGTTGAAATTCTGCTTCTTGAAATCCTGTTAAGATTAAGAAATTAAACTAAGACCTAACCAGATAAATACAAGCCTCAGAAGAGACATCAGAAGCTCCTTTCACCCGATGGAGCCAGTCTGGCAGCATGCTTTCTGTAACAGTAATACTCTGCCTCCCCAAAACACTTGATATTTGCCTCCTCCTTCCAGGAAGCTGAGACTTTGTCCTGGTTTTGGCTGGGATAGAGTTAAAAATCCCAATTTCCATGGCTCAGATGCAAGTTTCAATGTTGTTTTCCATATCATTTAAGCCTGAAGCACAGCAAATAAATTCTGTGATCATCTGAACGCCGTTCGGACAGCTTTTAGAAGAGCAGCATAGTCCACAGCCTCTTTAATAATCCCTTAAACTGAAAAGGTTAATTTCCCCTTACAGGTAAGTAAAGGCCCATAAGCTAGCTAAAATGGTTTCTGGAACAATTATGCAGCTAAATCAATTAGGAATGCCATGTGCTGTAACAAGAAGTATTTTTAACATGTTGTTTAACTAATATCCCTTCCATCCTCATTTGGCAAAATTTTGGTACTCGCTACTCATCTCCTAGCAAGCACATTTCACCACACAAAAGATCTTATCTGTGCAGTAGAAGTTACCCTTAGAAAATCAGCCCTGTGCTTAAAAAGCAACCAAATAGCAGCTTCTGTGCATGGAGGGCTGAAAATGGGGGAAAATAAGGTGAAACTGCAGCTCTGCTTGAGAAACTAACAACCAAAATTCTCCTATTTAAAGGAGGTCTTAGTTAAAATCAAAAGAGGAGTCACAATAATAAGGCAACTTTCATATAGTCCATCAAGGCCAACTGGATAGCTTTTCCTCCAAAACAAAGACATCACAGAACCCTAAAATGCTTTGCGCTGGAACACCTTAAAGCTCACCCAGTTCCAACCCCCTGCCACAGGCAGGGACACCTTCCACTAGAGCAGCTTGCTCCAAGCCCCTGTGTCCAACCTAGCCTTGAACACTGCCACGGATGGGGCAGCCACAGCTTCTCTGGGCACCCTGGGCCAGTGCCTCAGCACCCTCACAGAGAAGAGCTTCTGCCTAAGAGCTCATCTCAATCTCCCCTCTGGCAGGTTAAAACCATTCCCCTTGTCCTGCCACATCAAATCGTGGTTAACCATGGGGCAGAGAGCTCAGATTTCTCACTAGCACTGTAAGAGCTCAGTGCAGACTCATCCACCAACATGGATTTTCAGGATACAGAGCTTTCCCAGCTGGCTTCTACACAAAAACATCCAATAGAGCTGCTTTCTCAATTTTGCAATGAGGATGACTAATAAAATATGGATCAAATTCACTGCTCTACTGAACATGGACAGATATCTTCTGTCTCAGATAAACAAACCCACTGACAGAGTCCTTGGGAGTAAAGAAAACTCTGTCACTCCCCAACAGCACAGCCGGCGGAACCACAATTGTCAGTATCAGCCACACAGCTCTGCAAGAGCTATGCAGGAGTCCTGCGCTTGAAACACTCAGAAGAAAGCAAGAGGCTCTGCAATGTGAGCAGAGTAACAGCAGGAGAAGAGTCCCACCGCCAGCAGGGCCCAGCTGCTATTTTCAGTTCTTCAAACAAGAGCAGGTTGAGGTAGCACAGGCTGCATTTACAAGTTCAACAAGCTGGGCAAGTCTGCTCTTCTGCAAGCTTCCTACTCCTTGCTGCAAGTTGTATGGGCTGCTGTAAGACATAGAAAGTTGTACAAGTTAGCCAAGAGCCTTCTAACGTTCGCTTGTCACTCATGATTCAGCCAGCCACGCTCAAGTAAAGCTTCTCAGAGGCTGTTGGTGAGGCAGGCACAGATGGATGCAGCACTGCACTTCCCCCTTGCCACAAATCCAGCATGCTGGTTTTAATCACAGTTCAGAGCTACATTCTGAGGAAGCAAGTGTAAGAAGGTAACATCCATTTCCTCCTTTTGTTCTTGACATTAAAAATAATAGTTAGCTGGTTTAATTTCCTTATCTGTTATTCACATTAGCTTGTGTACTACCCACCTACGTGAACTATCTGGGTACAGAAGGCATGTTCAAGTGCCCTGCTGTGCAACTCCCTTCCCCGAGGCTTTGCCAAATCATTGCTTTTCAAATTAATAACCTCTTCTTGACTGGGTAGAAGACTACTGCAGCAAACTTTCCAAGCAATTCCACCTTGACTTGGGAAAGACCAGGGAGAATCACATCCAAAGATGTGCCACGCAATGACTATCAGGTCATCAGTTTGGTCCTGTGGTGGAGGGAAACAGTCAATTCAGTTTATTATCCCTACTGCCTGAGCAATTTGACGGGAAAATACAAGCAGGAGATGCTCAAATGCTGGCCAAGGAGAAGCTCTGAATGTTTTTAATATGTATCTGCCACTTGAAAACAAAGCCAGGGAGCACAGAAATTTGACATTTGAGGAAACAAACCCATAATGTCTGCAGCAGTGAGAAAGATGCCCAAACCATTTGGGGCACTTATTCAAGAAATCATTTAAAGCTTTGTTACTTAGAGTAGCTGTTTAAATGGAGAAAATTAACACAAGTCTGCTCCATACTTGCATTTGAACTGTATGCACCATTGCTCCCAGTTGTTTTGAAAGTATACAAGGCTGCATATCACTGGTTATGAATCCAATAGGTTTTTTCATTACCATATATGCATTTATTACTCTAAAATACCTTCATGACATTTACAGTTAGCAATTTTACAATCTGTAGCAACATTACTTTCCAAAACAAAAGGAAAACCAATCATTCCACAAGGGCAAGTACAAGGTCCTGCACCTGGGTCAGGACAACTCCCAGTACAAACACAGATCAGCAGACAATGGATTAAGAGCAGCCCTGAGGAGGAGGACTTGGGGGCATTGGTGGATGAGAAGTTCACTGTGACCCAGCTCCAGTGTGCAACTGAGCCCAGAAACACCACCCCTCCGTGTGCTGGGCTGCACCCCCACAGCGTGAGCAGCAGCTCAGGGAGGGGATTCTGCCCCTCTGCTGTGCTCTGGGTAGACCCCTCCTGCAGTCCTGACCCAGCAACAGCACAAGAGCGATATGGAGCTGTTGGAGCGAGGCCAGAGGAGGCCACAGAGATGCAGTAGGGGCTGGAGCAGCTCTGTTCTGGAGCCAGGCTAAGCGAGCTGGGCTGGGGCAGCCTGGAGAAGAAAAGGCTCCTAAAGGGGAGACCGAAGAGCAGCTCCAGCACCTAAAGGGGCTACAGGAAACCCGGAGAGGGGCTTTGGACAAGGGCCTGTAGGGACAGGACAAGGGGAATGGCTTTAACCTGCCAGAGGGGAGACTGAGA
>WYDI02002364.1:0-14662 GCA_009867235.2 Psittacus erithacus
TCAGCACCCTCACAGGGAAGAGCTTCTGCCTAAGAGCTCATCTCAGTCTCCTCTCTGGCAGGTTAAAGCCATTCCCCCTTGTCCTGTCACTGCATGCCTCTGTAAAAAGCCCTCTCCAGATTTCTTGTTGGCCCCCTTTAGGTTCTGTGCTGACCTGATTTTCTGTCTCCCATAGATCTGTTGCTATCTGTCTGAAACTTCACTAGGGCGTGCTTCTAATAGAAATGGCAGGTAAGAGATCTCAAAATACGGCAATGGAGGGAGGAAAACAAAAATTAAAGAAAGATGACTGTTGGAAAATCTGCTTGTCCTTTGGTCAGTTAATCTTAGAATCAGAGTCCCAGCCTGGTTTGGGTTGAAGGGTCCTTAAAGCTTATCGAGCTCTAACCCCCTGCCACGGGTAGGGGCACCGTCCACTAGAGCAGCTTGCTCCAAGCCCCTGTGTCCAGCCTGGCCTTGAACACTGCCAGGGATGGGGCAGCCTACAAGTCCCTGCAGGCCCTTGTCCAGAGCCCCTCTCCAGATTTCTCATAGCCCCTTTAGGCACTGGGAGCTGCTCTAAGGTCTCCCTGGAGCCTTCTCTTTTCCAGTCAGAACAAACCCAGCTCTCTCAGTTGGAATTGGTCATATTGACATCCCCAGAGAGCTTTAAAAGCTGTGCCCCTTCCTTTCCTTTGATTCAGCATTGGTGTGTCCTTTTCCAGGCTGCTGAGACAGACAGTCCAGGAGAAAGCCCATTAGGTGTTTATAGCAAACAGAAAATTAGTGCTCAGGAGGCCAAAAATTCATGTGGAATTTGAAAGCAGCCATGGGACATCAGCACTACCTGTGATGGGGTCAGCAGTATCTGTTAACGAGTAACTAATGCCAACTTTAGGAGGAATCTCAATGTGAAATGCATTGAGTGGAGATGGGTGAGGAGCCACAGAAGACTTCATGTTTATTTTCATAAGGAAAAGTCTACTGAAAAGCCAAACTGGGCTGGTGACTTCAGCCAGGATTCCATATTTAGTTCTGATGTACTCACAGTGGGCGTTCTCCTCCTCATGTTTTCTGTGTGAAGATATGCCTGTCCTTTGCATGAAGAAAAGCCTTTTCTTTCCTAAAGCAGCTTTAGATTCTTCCCTGCCAACCTTCAAATGAGGCCCAGGAGCTGCTCCTGCAAAACATCTCTTCACACAGAGATAATGGCAAGAGAAGGGGAACTCTTGTGCTGACAGTTCTTGTTCAGACATTTCCTCTTGTCTTCTGTGCCATTTGGAGGTTTTCCCAGGACATTCTTCATCTTCTCCTCTGGTTGTTTTCAATTCTGTTTACTGGGGCTGAAGTAGACTGAGACAATTAGTGCCAATGCCCTGGAATCAGACTTTAGTCAGCACTGGAAGGCAAGAGCAAACATTCCCTAACATGTAGAAACACACATCCAGGCACATATACACCCCAAATCTGCGCATCTGGCTGGAAACTGACAGCAGCTTAAATACAGAGGCCATAGGCATTTAATTACTTGATTTTAAACCCTAATTTCTTTCCAAGGTAAGGCTTTCTTCACCATCTCACTTTTGTCAGCATTTGCTGATTTATCGTATCTGCATGCAAGGCTTTTTTTAGGTTTTGTCCATTTATGTTATTTTTCCTGGGGCTTAACCTGACAGAAGAACTTGAGTTTTAAGGAGTCCTGCCACAACAAAATCATCCCTGGCACCTGTCTTGTCCTCCCTGAATGGGATGACGTCTGAGTGCTAAATACCAGTTCGAGATGCTTCCCAAAGACACCCTTCCTACTGTTATAGGGACATAGCTATTACAGGTCCTAGGGCCTGATCCATGCACCAGCAAACCTACCTACTCAGAGCTTGTGTCTGAAGGTCAATCTGCTTGTCTGAACAATTGCCAGCCTTTCCTCTTGCTTTGGTTTTCTGAGGTTGGAACCCAACACCTCTGAGCAGTTTGCTTCCCCAGATGTTGCTGGCGTCTCCCCCTTCCTGAGAAACTTCATCTTGGGGCTTACTTGAAGGTTTTTGTCTTGCAGCACATTTGGCACAACTTTACACTGCTGCGTAAAGGTATCCTATCCACGTGTTACTTATTAGCTCGTTTCTGTTCCTCACTCCAAGCCTTGCATGTGCTGGTTTAAATGTACTGTTCACTGCTGAGGAAGACCCAGAGGTTTGGTCCCCAGGGTGAGGATGAACATGCTGCAGTGAGTAACGTAAATGGCCAGAGCCTGGCCATGGTTTCTCTTGATTTCTGTGAGTCCCCTCAACCTGAGGTTTCAAGGGTGTGTGTTGGGAAGGTGCAGAGGCTGTTGCTCAACCCTCAGAATGTTTCTGCATTCAGCTAACCTCTGTGTTCTGTGTTGCAGAAAAGGTGAATAACTTCCCACCGCTCCCCAAGTTCATCCCTCTGAAACCATGTTTCTACCAGAATTTTGCTGATGAAATTCCCATCGATTATCAGTCTCTGGTGAAGAGAATCTACCACGTATGGATCTGTAAGTTGAATAAGAAACCTGTGCTGGGAAAACATTTGTATGTAGTAAAAACCCCATAGATCTCAGTGACTTACGTGCTTTAAAGTTTTGACTGCAAATAGTTGTTGAGAAACAGTGATTCCTCTTAGAATACTGTAATACAACTTCAGGCCCAAATTTTAAGCTGCTGTGCCTTGAATCTTTGTCACAGAGAAGCTGTTGGAAAGAGAGCATGGGTGCTAGAAAAGTCTATTAGTAAATTTGAGGAAGAAAAAAGCAGACCACATCTAATACATTTGTTAATGTTAAGTGATGTTTTACGCCTCAAAAATAGTTCTCTTAAAGTAATTCCCAATTCACCTAAAGTAAGATGAGTAGGAGAATTTTAGGCAAGAAAATGTGGCCCATATGCTTGCTATAGGGAAGGGTAAATTCCCCCTTGTCTGTGCCATCCACACGTTTCCCTTCCCAGCTGAAGCAGTGTCTCTAGCCATACACTGTCTCTTCCTTAGCTATCCAAAGCCACAAACCATTCCCTGGCTTGCTGGAGAAGGATGCTGATCCTCTTGGTCACAGCTGGTGCTTTGCTGATACTCTCTGTCTGAACAGACCTCCTGGCTCTGAGCTCATGTTGTCAGGCTTAGCTGTTCAGAAGCCAGTAATGAAAATTGACCATTCTTCTCCAAGGAATGAAATGGGATGAAAAATAGTGGGGCAGATCTTGAAAAGCACAGGGAAGGCTTTGGAAGATTAAAAATCCTTTTGCCTTGCTTATCTTTTTTCCCCAAAATGCTTGTCATCCTGTTTACCCTTCTCACTGAAGGAAAGCTTGTTTTCTGCCAGCTACGCATTCGGTGGCATGGCTTTTATTCCAGATGCATAGGATGTGTGTACGAGAGAGATTTGGGTGCATAAATAATGGAATAATCTATCCCTCCATTGTTCTTTCGTTATTTAGAGAGGCTGAAATGAGCTCTGTAATTTTCTTGCCTGAAGAAGCTGCTTGTCCCTTCAGACTAACTGCTGAAATGTTGCATGCTGTAAAGCTGCCTTTGTCTGCAGCTCTCCCTAGACAAAGCGTCCCTCATGCCAGTTAATGGCAGGCTGGAAAGGTGCCGTTTGGGACATGAGCCCATGGCTGGGGGGACCTGGCATTTTCACCAGGAGTGGGAAATTCCCCTCTGCAGCCCGCTTCATTTTGGGGTCTCCCTGACTTTTTGGGACAGGATGGAGAGAGACACATAGGAAGGAAGGCAGTAAAGAAGAAAATGCTGCTGTTGAAGATAGAAACATAAAAGTCGTTGCTAGGAGGTTGAATGCTCATGAGCTGGATGTCAACATCTTATGAAGGTGGATGGTGAGTTGAGGAAACCTGTACCAGAGCTCCCACTGCTGGAGAACAAACTCCTACCTGGGAGAATCACAAGTTCCTTCAAACTTTCTAGGTGCTCTTGGCTTGGTGGGTTTGGTTTTTTCATTAAGTAGCTTTTGGAGAATAAATGACTTCTGAAAATAAAAAATATGGAGAATTACAGCTGATTACTGTGTAAATGAAATTTGAATCGTTAAAATTCTTTCTTCCCCCCAATATATAGGTACATCTAAACCACTGCATATGAAGCCTTGTTGTTAGCTACACAGGAGAAGTTTTCTTTGTAGTAAAACAGCCTCATGTAATGTGTATGTCAGAGGCACAGCTGGGATCAGTGTTTTCATCCTAGAGTCTCCCAACTGTTGTCAATATTCATTTACAACCACAGAATGTTGTAGTTGTTCAGCAGTCCCGTGGCTGCTGGAGGCAGGTGTGTCTGTGCCAAGAGGAGGAAATAGAAGTCAGAAGGAGGGGCCAGGCTGGACCATGACGTGTAGACATGAGGCAGAGCACAACATGCAGTGAAGCAAGGAATGGGTGGAGCATGTGCACTTCCCATGGATGAGAGGAGTACAGGGATTTAATTTTGACTGAATAAATGAGGCCAGGGCCTGGTGTTACTGTGAGCTCATCACCAAGTGGGACCCGAGGCTCTTGGATCCTCCACCTTCTTATTTCTCTTTTTGTGTGCTAATTGATAGAGCTTCTTAGAATCCCAGACTGGTTTGGGTTGGAAGGGACCTTAAAGCTCATCCAGTTCCAATCCCCTGCCACAGACAGGGACATCTTCCACTAGAGCAGCTTGCTCCAAGCCCCTGTGTCCAAGCTGGCCTTGAACACTGTCAGGGATGGGGCAGCCACAGCTTCTCTGGGCACCTTGTGCCAGCACCTCAGCACCCTCACAGGTTACCACAAAGCTTTTAAGAGTTGTCATCTGTTTTCCAGAGCAGGAGCTTGTAATTGTGCCAAGCCTCTTCAACACTGGCAGAGCTTGGGGGGATGCAAGGACACTGCAGGGAGTCCCTGGAGTACTGAGAGAAGCACATGGAGGAAAGCAGAGAGCCTCTGGCATGGAGGTCACCTGCAGAAGCTCAGAAGTGTGCAGCCCCCATCTGCAATGATGATCAGCTTCAGGGAAAGGGGGGAGCAGCATCACTTTGTTCATGTCTACTTAGCCCAGTGCTGTTTTGCTCTGGGGGCCGTTGTCAACTATTCCTTTTTATCCAAGTGGCAGGAACACAGATGCGAGAAGGCCTTTAAGCCACCCATGTGGTCCCATGTTCTCAGCTTAATTGGAGTTTGCTTTCTCCCTTGCTCAAGGCAGCACTTTCAAGCCCTGAAGTTAACTGCCAGGCTTCCTCAGGGGCTGAGGGAAGCAGAGAGTGAGCCCACAAGGCAGTGTGCTGGCTTTGTAAGAGCTCTTGAGGCAGCCTCAGCAAGCACAGAGAAGAGAGTCACATTGAGGCTGGGTGCAGGGCAGTGTTTTACACCGCTCTCCTCTCATAAAGGGGTTTTGCTCCAAGTGGAAATTGAACCTTGCTTGTAAGTCATAATACCTACCTGAGTCTTGTATTGCTCACACTGGTTGCTTCCCAGCTGTCCATCCTTTGGCAGGTCCCAAAAGAGTTTCCTCATCCTTTTACTGCAGCACTCCCTCAGGAAATGGATGTGTCTCTGCTGTAGCTCCTGGGGTCATGCAGGATCCTGAGACTCCCTTGGGGCAGCTGCATTACTGGGCTTGAGTTTCCCACTGCAGCATGGACCCTTCTTATTGTAATTCTTGGTTTTTGCTTCCTTTTTGCATGAAGATGTGAAACTGCGCAACTCATGTTCTTTCCTCTGTCCCTATTACAGTTTACTGCATCACACTAGTAGTGAATGTCATTGCATGCCTGGCATGGTGGATCGGAGGAGGCTATGGGGTCAATTTTGGTCTGGCCATCCTCTGGCTTATCCTCTTCAGTCCCTGTAGCTACGTCTGCTGGTTCCGACCTGCCTACAAAGCCTTTCGGTGAGTAGAGGCCCACAAGGTGGTTTAGTTTCAGTTTCCTCTGGGGGAGAGATGTCACTGGGGAGAGCTGTGGATGTCTCTGGGATAAAGTTAGGGACTTGATGTCTGAATGTCTTGTTTACTTTCAAACTGAGGAAGAACGTGGCTACTTCTCAATGCTAGATGTAGGACTGAAGGTCACCTGCCTTGGGTTGGAGGTGGGCAGCAGTGAGTGGTTTGCCACTTCCTTGAGGATGGAACTCAGATTTTACTTAAATACCTCAAGCTTAGCAGCAGCCTCATATCAGTGTGGCATTAAGATAGATGTTAATTTGTTAAAGCTTCACTGAGGTTTATTTTGATGGCAAACTATTAAGTTATTAGTTTTTGAGTACTCTGGTGGGGTTTGTCTCTAGGTATTTGAGAGCTTGGCTGTTTTGCTTTCTAGATAAAAGCAGTTCCCTGGAGCGAGCCCTTCTGAAACTCCACAGCTATTTAAAGCCATGCTACATTTTCACTTTAATTACTAACATTTGCATTTGCTCATCTTGCTGTGGATCACAAGGCATCATTCACATGGCAATACATGATGCTTGTCAGAGCCAGGAAGGTCCCAGGCAGTTTTCAGCCTGACGCATGGAGAGAAGGCACAGAGGAGGGAGGGAACTGCCCCGTATCACACTGCAGATCCCCAGGAGGCCCCAGCCAGCGGTTTGGGCTCTGAAGGTGAAGCTCTTTCTGCTTCCCCCTTACCAGAATACTCTGGATTTTGATTATTCACCAGATACTGTGAGGAGTTGCTTTAAATTACAGCAGAAGCAGTTGACAGAAATGGAGTTGGCAGGTGGGGTCCTATTGGTTCGGTACATGCTGAATTAGCTGTTTAAATGTTGTTCTGAATTTGTTTTATATGCAAACAGCACTGGGCATTTGTGCTGGTGGGACTTAACCCACCAGTGACTGCCTCATGGAGCAGAGGGGAGGATTCCTTCTGGTGGAGATGGAAGGCCACTGGGTTGGATTACTCTGAAAGTTTTAAGACATGAAAATACCAGCTCTGAACTCTTGCCCTCTGGAGTCAGGGTTTTGTCTCCATCCCTAGTTCAGAAACCTGACTGCCTCCAAGTGCTGCAAAGAGCAGTTTCCATTCTGATGTCTGGGAGAAATCACTTCTTCCCACTGACCTCCTCTGGGCTTCCCAAGGACTGTTTCTAATGATTTCTTCAATGTTGTTTGCATGTGTTTATGCAGCTGAATTCTGAAAGGTCCCCGAGGTTATTCTGTGTAAAGATTGCTATGGTTAAAAAGAGAATAAGGCCTAGGGACAGCCTGGCAAGCCCAGAGATCTTTAACATCTGTTGTAGAAGAGGCTTGCAACCACTGCAGTGGGGCAGCAGGTTACTGGGGGATCGCAGCTAGTGGTGGCTAAGGACAGGGAGGGCAGAGCCACTTGCTGCAGTTCTGAGCAGATGCCACCCTGGGCCTCGTGCTGGGAGGATACTTCTGGAAAGCCTTTGTCACACATCTGCACCCAAAATGAAATCAGCTGCGGAGCTTCAGTGCTGGAGCAAAGCTGCTGCAAATCTGCACCAGAAAGCTGGAGCCGAAATCACCTTTTCTGGGTATTCTCACTAATTCCCACAGATCCTTTCAAACGAAGGCTCCTCCAGCCTTTTCAGGTTGTAGTTGCAATTGTGTTTGAAGGCTCAGCTTCGAGCCTAATCCTTGTTAATTGGATTACGATAGGCACTCCTGTGAACAGGCCATGTTTAAAGTATTTCTTTCACATTGCCGTATGCTGAGGTGATATTTGAAGGGTGGGATCATGAGGATACTCTGGGATGATGGATTTCTTTCCCAGCATCTCTGACCAACACACGTGGCTCTGAGTGGCTGGAGGCTTCTCCACTTGTCTCAGACTAGCCAGGGTTCACTGCTTGGCTTCTCCAGAGTATGGGGTCCTTCCTCATCTCTTTAGGCAGCAGGGGCTAGAATTAGAATACTAATAGGCATTAAAATGATAATAAAATCATAAAGATCTCAATACTTTCAGGGCTTAAGCAGGGGCTGAGAATGGCTGGAGCTCTTATAAACACCCCCTTGCACTGAGCTGCCTCATAAGCAACTGAAGTGTTTTTTGTAAATCTGTTCTGTAAATGATGGACCCTTTGAGTGCCTGAGAGAATGGGAATCATTTGTACCATTGAAAATGATAGTTTGGAAGTCTTAGATGTGCCTGACGTAGCTGGAATAATGGGATGAAGGTGTTCTGTTGCAGTTCTGTGGCAGAGCCCAAACTTGGATAGGACAGAGTCCAGTGCACCCATGACCCTCAAAGTAACTGGTCAGCTGCCTTGTGTTCATGTTCATCTGCCTGTTACACCTGCATAAATTAAAGGACCTCACATATTTGGGATCTCCTTAGCATGTGCATCCTGAAGATGTGGAGCCTGCAAAGATGGCAGAGCCTGCTTCTGCATTTCCCCAGCCAGGGTACCACCTGCTTCTCCTCTAGCTGTTTTTCCTGCTGTTATGTCCCAGTGCTGGATTATTAACCACGGATGCATAAATGTGATGACAAGCAGCCACTGAGACATTCCCAGCTGGAATTCTCATGCTCGATGATCACTTTGAGCGTATGGGGAAACTGCCTGCCAGTGTTCAGCCCCCTTGTTCCTTCTTGCTAGTGGTTGAGCTGCTCAGGTGTCAGGCTGTGCTGACTTGAGATGTGTGGTCAGAGGAATGATTCAGGCACTCTGTTCTGCTGGAGACTGTCTCTCCTCATGTGTCATCATATATGCAATTAGTTTGGGAGAGCTATTGCAGGAGCCAGGCTTATCGGAAGAGATGAAGCACTGATGATTCATGGGTCTGTGTGCGTTCACTGCCAGGGAGAGAGGAGTAGCCTTCAAAGTATACAGCTGCAAAGGGACCTCTTCTGAGGTACCACGTTTGTGTGTGATGGGGTCAAACACCTGGTGTGAAGCCACGTGAGGTGCCTGTCTCCCCCTCACTAACTTCCTCTCTTCCTCCACAGATCAGACAGCTCCTTTAATTTCATGGCCTTCTTTTTCATCTTTGGTGCACAGTTCATCCTCGCGCTCCTGCAGGCGATTGGATTTTCCGGCTGGGGAGCCTGGTAAGCAGCATCCTTCAGCACTCAGCTCCGGGCCTGAGAGTTTCAGGCTGTGGGCTGCTTCCATGAACTTTTGAGAAACTGGTGGGAGTGTGTACAAGGTGAAGAGGAAGAAGCTTTCTGGTTTCCTCTGTGGCATAGTTATATCCACTCTTGGAGTACACAATTGTGTTTTCATTGCTGTGTTGACAGAACACAGATATCTGTTACCTGCTTGTCCTTTTTAGCATCTTCCTGCAATGTCCATTCCTTTTTAACCAGCCAGTGGCAAGATTCATCTGACTGTCTCTTAGCGCTGCCCTCAATGTGCTCACAGCACATGGTGAGCAGTGTGTGATGACTCACAGTTGGCCTATAGAGGAAGTATTGTCAGAGTTGTCTTAAAATAAATGGGAGCACTTTAGTGTCTGTCCCTGGTTATAATTGTTTGGCATTTTCACTTCCTGTCTGTAGACACTTGAGAGCAATTGCTGCTGAAACTGCAAGAGAAAGTCCAAGCACTCCATATAGCATTTTGTTTTCTCCAATGCTCTACAGTTGCCCTACCTGGTCATTGCCATCACAGAAGTAGAGACGCAGTGTAAATCATAGGACCCTCATGTTCCCTGATCCCAGTTCTGGTCTCTGGGCAGATGACCTCTGCACAACCAAAAGCACCTTAGGAATAAATCTGCTCTTTGCAAAGTCTGTGGAGTTGGCTGTTCCCAGGGCTGAGGCTGGGTTAGGGAAGGATGCTGGCAAGTGAGATTTGAGGGCTTGGAGAAATACCTGCCTGAGCTCTGTTTAACCCTGTCCATTTTCTTCATTGTTCTTTTCATTTTCAAGAGCTTTGAAGCTACCTTGTAATTTCTGGGTATGAGTAACCACATTTTCTGGTGATAAGGGCACTTTAAAATGAGAGCTATCATCCTTTATTTGTGCTTCTTCCAGCGGGTGGTTGGCAGTCATTCCTTTCTTCAGCACCAGTGCTGCAGCTGCTGTGTTTATGCTCTTTCCTGCCATCATGTTCACGATGTCAGCGGTTGCAATGCTCGTCAGCATTATAAGGGTAGGTGCTTTCTATGTGTCTCTGATTTGGCCTATCTGCGCTTTGTATCACAGTGATGTGAACAGGCAGCTTAGCAGCCACCATAAGGCATCACTGCTTTGAAGGTTTTATACTGCAGTCAGTTGGTGTCTCATCTAAAGGACAAATCCAGGTAACACAAGGCAGCTGGGGCTGGATGTTGTCACCATGTCACAGCACTTGAAGCAAGTTTTATTGCTTATTACGATAGTCATTGATGGTAAAAGTGAAGTATCTTGAGATGGCCTGCAGTGAGCAATGGGTGGCAGAATTGGAAGCGGTCCTTGGTTCTCTCAGCAGGATTTGGAGGTAGGTCTGGAACACTTCAGTAGGCTGATGGCAGAGGAGGAGGGAAGGTGGAAGCCCTGCTGAAGCAGCAGTGTCAGTTCTAGAGAGGTTTCAGCCCACTGGCCTTGTTGTGGGATCTCCAGCCGGAATGCTGCACTTGGAGCTGAACTGGGTTCAAGTCTGGGGTTGATATTATCAATTTGTACCTCTGTTCACTGTATTATTACAGTTTGAGTGCTTTTGTGCCATGGAAATACAGCTCTTTACAGAGAGAGAAGCAAATCCAAGCTGCAGTACCAAAGCAGCTACAGCTCTTCTGAGAAGAGGTGTGGGTGCATGTTGCTGACTTTCTTCTTGATCTCTCTGTCATCCACTAGGTACACAAAATCTACCGAGGTGCTGGTGGAAGCTTTCAGAAAGCTCAGGATGAGTGGAACAGCGGCACGTGGAGGAACCCCCCCAGCAGAGAGGCCCAGTACAGCAATTTTTCTGGGAACAGCCTGCCAGAGTATCCCACAGTACCCAACTATCCCCCGGGAAACCAATGGCCTTAAGCAGCACGAGCTGCAAACTGCCTGGATTCTCTTTTTTTTCGTCTTTTTTATTATTGTTATCGGAAAAGATCATTTGCATTCCTCCCCAAGCACCCCAGTCACCTTGGGGACTTTTGGTTTTTGCCTTCTCATCTCTGCAGCAGATAGATGCTGTCAGCCCCTGCCACCTCCAGAGCACTGCACGGCCTTATCAGAAAGTCTTTTGTTTGTGTTGAATTACCAGTATTTGCCTGGTTGCAGACTGAGAACCAACCATTCCCTGCCCTTTCTTGAGGGAATCCTCTCGTGACCATATGTGAAGAGGCTTGACTTCCCAACAGTGACAAACACTATCACAACTGCTCCTTCTGCCTTCCCTGCTCAGTCTTCATCAGCTACCACTACCTGAGTCGTCCTTAACAAATGCAATCAGAGCAGTAGTAGGCACTGGTGTTTACTCTCCTGGATGAATAATCTGGAATTTTTCACTCTAAGGGAAATGCAACACCTCAATTATTTGGTACTAGTGATATTGAAGGTATTGTAATATCTATAACCGCATTTGCTTGCACACTCTGGTGAAGAATCCTGTAGATAACGGTGCTTGCTGTGGGTGAGTGTTGTTCTGATGGGAAGTCCACAAGAGTCCTCCTTTGCCTGGCTAGGACTATTGTTATGCTAGAAGTCTTGTTTTCCCTGCTGCCAAAAAGATTTGTGTGCTTCAGAGGTGCAGGTTCATCTCATTTGGTTAACAATTGGCCGCTGAAAGCCTGATTCAAAGCCCACTGAACACTACTGAGAAGCTGGCTGATGCTGGGCTTTGGAGCTGGCTGCCTGGGGAATGGTCACTCCGTCATAGGTAGGCAGCACAAGATCTCTGCACCATCCAACTTCCACTTACGTGGCATCCCGGTTTTGTGCTGACCCAAGGAATGCCCTACTAGACACATCGTGCCCTGTTGGGACACCGTTTTCTGAGCTCCCCCCCCAGATGTAAGATAATTGTTGATCTCAGTGCTGAGCCCCCAGTGTGGTTTGGGAATAATTCTATTACAGTGAATAGTTTGAATTCTGCCTTCTACTGATGTAGTTGAAATCCAAGCACACAGCGGGGTCTGGTAGGCAAAGGAAAGCTTGTTACTCCTTGTAACTGGTGTTACTGGGCAGACCTGGTCTGTGTCTGTGTAGCCAGCAGCACTTTCCTTCCATGTATGAGCAGGGAGAGATTGATTCTTGCCTTTCTCCAAGAAGCAGCTTGAGAGAGAGGGTGGAGCTGTTGGCAGGGATTGTTTTCCCTGAGAGGCAGCATCCATCTCATCATTCATCTCAGTTCTGTGCATGCACATCAGGACTCCTGGAGTCTGAGCCATCCAGTTCCCCCGTGTCCTCCAGGCAGCAGGTCCTGCTGCAGATCCTGCAGTTTTTTCCTCCCCTTCAACAGCTTGCTGTGTATTTCTTTTTATTATTTTATTTTTTCAATCATCAAAACTGGAAAGTCAATTCCCAATAGTTTTTATAGGAAGTGAGAGTTCAAAGTCTTTGGCTCTGAAAGTTCTGGCCAATAGTCCTGTAAAGGACAGAGTGGTCCGTTGCAGAGGCTTGGGAGGCGTTGGGCACCCTGTGGGTCAGACCCAGAGGCTGCCAACAGGCTGCCAGAGATGTTGTAGTCATCTTGAGTAACTGGAAAACAACCTTGGCCCCTGGAAAAGGCCAGGGAGGCTGTCCTGGCTCAGTGGAACTGATTTGCAAGTGATCTTTTGAAAACTGTCTATGTGCCTTATCTAAAGAAATAATAGTTCACAAAGCACTCTCCCTTTCCCACCGGCCCTGCAAACTTCCCATTTGCTCTGTTAACTTTTCCTATGTCACACTGTAAATACTGAGTGCAGAACAGCTTGGAGGCTGCATGACACCTTTGGTACTAGGGCCAAAGCGACCGTGACCCTGCTGCAGCCCCTGCCTCATGCTTGGGTGTTCTATGAGCTGGGAACACAGCAGGAGGGCTTTTTCCTTATGAATGTGCAATGTGCTTGAACTTACCAGAACATGACCTGATCCCCTTGTCAAGCTTTTAGGTGCCTTTGTCTTGTGTCAAGTGTGCTTTTTAAGTGTTCTTTGTTGCTTTGCCATCAGTGGTAGGAGACCTGCCTTGCGACTAATTCCCTGGAAATAGATTGCACTACAGGGGAGCGAGGAGGGTTTAATGGGGCTCATTAAACCAAGACTGGCCATGCCTGGAAGCTGGAACACGGTGCTCTGGAGTGCCATGCTCCCTCCAGCCCTGCCCCTTGCCATCCTCAGCCTCTTGCCAAGGTTTTTCAGAAGCAGTTGGTGTCTGGGCTTTTTTAGTGTGCGAGGTTGGAGGTTTCAGAGGAACCAAGAGGAGAAGCATTGCTGGGGACTCCACATCCTGCTTCTCCTTGGGTTTTTTTTCCCCTTGAGGCTGTTTTGAAGTACCCATCTCCAGTCATGTTGAAAATGCTTGATGCCAGAGAGGAGCCCACTAAAATGGCTGGAGCCGGACACCAGACTCATGCCTCATTCATATACACTGCCAAGATCTCCACAGAGCTTGGATGAGCCTCTCTGGATGGGATCTGCCACCTTTCATCCCCCCTCCATCCTGTTCAGTGCCAGGAACTGTAATTCCAGAAAGCTGACAACACTCTGCCTGAACTACCCATGGCATATTTGGGATGGGTTAGGTTTTTTTTTTGATTCTGTACATTTTTAAGTGTTTACATTAGATTTCTAACACCATTAACCTGGACCGGGCTCCTGGTTGTGCTCGGCGGCACGTGGCGTGTCTGTGTGCTATGTTTCATGTCACTTGTGGAGCTCTGAGGTTTGTGTTTTTTCTCCCGCTCACAAGACAATAAATGCTCATCCTGTGCTTGATGAGAAGAACTGGCTGCACCAGAGAAGTGTGTCTGTTCCTAGGTAACCACAGTGATCTGGCAGAGGGAAATGGTGAAATCTCTGTTTTCCTCCAGTATCTCCCACCTGATGTTGTTTTTTTCCTTTAAAAGAACAGCATGTTTATGGCTGAAGCGCATCATCTGCTGGGACAGGTGTGAGAACAGCACAATGTGTTTTGCACTCTTACAGGTGCCCAATCAGCATTTACAAAAGGTGCTGCTATTATGTCTTAATGAAGGGAATGAAGAGCAGAGGTGTGGGTGGTGCTGACAAGGTCCTACCTCCCAAACACCAGCATTGAGCTCTTTCTCCTGGCCTTGCCCTTGGCCTTGTTGAACTCCATGAGGTTCACATGGTCTCACCTCTCCAGCCTGTCTAGGTTCCCATCCCTTGTGGATGGATCCCATCCCTTCTGTCCAGTGTGTCGCCCACACCACGCAGTTCAGCATTGTCCTCGAGATTGCTGAGTGTGCTCAATCCCACTGTCTGTGTTGCTGATGGAGATACTGAACGGTGCAAGGCTGCATGTGAGGCCGGGGCCGTACTCACACAGGGGCTCTGCTCTAGTGGTGTGCTCGGCCATGTATCAGGGCCTGTCCCCTATACCTGGGTCAATACATCCCACACTGTCCCCTCACTCCAAGGGAGACCTTGAGGTGCTGGAGCGGGGCCAGAGAAGGGCAGTGGAGCTGGAGCACAGTGTGATGGGGAAGGGCTGAGGGACCTGGGAGGTTCAGGTGGAGAAGAGAAGGCTCAGGGGGGATGTGATGGCTCCCTACAACTGTCTGACAGGAGGATGGAGCCAGGAGGGGCTGTGCTCTGCTCCCAAGGAACAAGGGATGGGACAAGAGGAAACGGCCTCAAGCTGCACCAGGGCAGGTTTAG
>WYDI02002364.1:14859-29444 GCA_009867235.2 Psittacus erithacus
CAGTCACCGGCCCTGCAAGTGCTCACACACCGTGGAGACGAGGCCTCAGTGCCATGGGTCAGTGGTGGCCTTGGCAGCGCTGGGAGCGGTTGGATTTGATGCTGTTAAACGGCTTTTCCACCCCGGTTGATTCTATGATACACACAGGTCACGCACACCGGGGCTGAGCTCACCCTACAGCGGTGCCGCGGCCCGCACCGGAGCCCGTCCCCAAGGCCGCGCCGCTCTCCGACCGCCGGGCACCACAGAGTTAAACGGCGGCTCCGCCAGCAACCGCCAAGCGCGGTCCTGCCGTAAAGTGTCCCCGCGCTGCCGCAAAGCCTCCCTCTTGTCGCTTGCCTCAAGCCTCCTATTCTCCAACGCACTTTACGCCAACGCCGTTGCGCCACCACCCTCCTGTCGGCTGCGCTTGCGCCGGACTCCGCTGGGCCTCTCCGCTTTGGAGTTGGTATTCAGGAAGGGCGCTTACGTCGGCGGCTTGGCGGGGGGCATATGGGTGCTTGCGGAGCCTACGCCGACGGCGTAGCGTTGTGGCTGGCTGGCGGCGGAGTGGTGAGGGGAGGCGAGAGGCGGCGTGAGGCGAGCCGGGCCGGGGGCGCCGCCATGGGCAGGCGGCCGCGGGGCAGCGGCAGCGGAGCCCGCCGCTGAGGGCCCGCCGAGGTAACGGCTGCCGCGGAGCGCCGGGGCCGTGCCCTGTTGCTGCGGTTCGCTCCGGCCGGGACCGGGCAGTGCCGGGGAGTGGGGGGGCCTGGCCTGGCCGGGCGGTGCCGCAGGCGGGGGCTGGGGGGGGCCGGGCCCGGGGCTCTGGCTAAGGGGCTGTGGGTGCCAGGCAGAGCCCGTAGGGCAGGAGGGGCCACGGGGCGAGGTAGGTGCTGTGGGGAGCCCCAGGCTTGGCCTGGGTGGGCTGCGGGGGTGGTGGGGTTAGGGGGGAACAGGCTGGGCCCGGGGGAGTCAGGCTGGGCCCGGGGATCGTAAGGGGCTGTGAGGCTCGGATTGGGCCGGGCCGGAGGGCCCAGTGCCGCCTGGCTTCGTCTCCTCCCGGCGGTGCCTGTTTCATGGCCCTGCGGAAGGGGTCCGGGTCCACCAGGATCGCAGCCCTCCCTCCTAAGGCCCACTTTGAGGCCCCGTCGGTGTCAGGGATGGGGCCTGGCTTTCCCCGGTTGTGTCCGCTGGGCCCGCGCCCTGCCCCGGCCTGCCCGGTGGAGCCGGAGCCTCGCAGGATGTTGGCTCCTTTGTGGGTTTCCTCTCTCCAGAGAGCTTGGGAAGCGTTTATTTGGGGAAAGGGCCTGTGCTGAATCTAGTATTTAAAATAGCTTTTTTTTTTTCTTTAGCAAAGGGGGAGAGGATGAATGTGAGAAACAGGAAAAATACCCTCCCCCTTCTGCCCCCACCAGACAGGAGCTGACTTTTTCCCTTCCTAAGGCAGCCAAGAAGAGGGGTTTGCAGATGAGAAGCAGCTCTCCTGTGGAGTCAGGCCACCAGGGGCCTGTGCCTCCTGTTTGGTGACTGGCAGAGAGAACTAAGTGAGGCTCTTGTGGGGGACAAAGAACATGAAGTTGTGGGGATATTTGGGAAAGTGCCTTTTCTTTTGAGAAGTGGCTGTGGGCAGCACGGGGGCCTGCTGTGTATTTCTGGAGTTAAAACCCAAACTTCGTTAAACCTCTTTCAAGTTGCCATGAAATGAACCTGTTCTGAACAAACTGCAGGTAACAGGGACCCAGGTGAAACTTGCGTGAAAAAGCTGCAGACTGGTGAGTGGGTTGCACTGGTGTGTTTGGAAGTTACCTCATGAACTAATCCCTTTGTTTTCCTTCTGTACAACAAGTGGTTGGCATCTGGAGGTGCATTCTGAGGAGTGTGTATGTCCCTTTCCCAGCTGGACTGTCCCATTGCCCTGCCACACGCAGTGAGCCCCCATCTCCAGCACGGAGCTTTCAAAATCAGGCCTTATATAACAGATTGGAGACAACGTTTGGTGTTTGCCAGTGTGTCTGAAAAAGAATTGCTGTAAATTAGGGCAGGAGGCCTCCGTGGGGATCCTGTGGAGAGGCCTTCTCTGTCGTGGGATGGGCTCAACTGCTGGAAGAAACTTGCCAAAGCTGTGTTGGGTTTGGTTGAATTCGGTGCGATAAGGAGGAGCATTGTTTAGTGATGGTTTTGTTGCTGCTTGGCACCTTTTGGGCCTTTGGGTTGGTTGTAGTCTTGTGTGGATGAGGATGGTGTAACCCAAACCTTCTGCCTGGCTGGCAGCAGCTTCTGTGTGGTCTGTGCACTTGGGGAGCCCCTGGTTCTCCCTGGGGGGATTGTCTCCCTAGCTTGTAGGGACAACTGCCCTCCCATGTCTGTCTGCTCAGGGTTTGATCTCCTTCTCATTAGCTTACAAATCTGTAAGGCCTTATCAATCAGTTGTGTTGTTTCTTTGCCAGACCAGCTGCTCTTCTGGTTTGCAGTTGCATCAAAACAACTGGGGTGCAGCTGATGGTTTGCAGGGGAGACTTTCTTTTGTGCGGCAGTTTCTCTGGGCCCACTGAATGGAGCTCTGTGCCTCTGCCCTTGCAGCGGGTTTGGGGTTGCTTTCATTGTTGCAGCACTCTTGAGCAGAGCGAGCAGAGAGGAGGAAGTTGGACTTGCAGTGCAGCAGGTTTCTGGGTGCTGCCCTGCAAGTTCTTGTCTCTGCTGGTGTCAGTACGTGGGGAGGCTTCGCATCACCTCATGCTCTGTATTCCCCTGCCAAGCTCTTGTGCAGCCCCAGTGTGGTCAAAACCGTTCATACGGGAGTGACTCAGCGGATCAATGGGAATGACATGAGGGCTGTGCTCACTGACAATCAGTGTTTTTTCCTCCCACCCCCTCCAGCCCCACTGGGCTGGAAGAGACTGTGTCTGAGAGCAGCTGCCAGTAAACATCTTTACTGGACTCAGGCCTGATGGTGCTCTGTAGCTTTCTCCCTCTGCCCCCCGTGGTTTTCCTGGCCAGCAGGAGCCCTGATGAGCTGTGCCGGAACAGCAAGCTTTTGCTTTGGCTGCTCCGTCCAGGTATGTGCCTAGCATCCAGTCTGGGGGCTTTACAGCCTGCTAGAAGGACAAGTGCTTGCATGAGCTAGTCTGGATAGGAAGCTGTTTATCTGTGCTTTTCAGGTAGAAGAGCTGCAGCACTACAGGCATTAAAGGCTTCCTGGAGGTGGTGAGGAGGCCTCGGGTAAGCAGCAAGCCTTGCTGCGCTTTGCTCCTTCCTGGGTGTGTACAGGAGAGGTGCAGAGCTCAGGGCTGTGTAAGAGATGCTCTCCTTTCGCCCAGCAGGGCTGGTGAATGTGAGGTTTGGTACCAGGGTGCAGTGGCCTGGTTTGCCGTGTGCTACTCCTGTGACTTCCAGCTGCATCAGGACTCAAACCCTCTTCTCTCACAGTGCTGCTGAGAGGGGGGAGACTCGGGTGCCAGTGCAGGAGTTTCCTTCATGCGCTTATAATGGCTTTTTCCTTGGAGCTTGTGGGAGCAGCTCTGCCCACAGCCCTGTAATTGGGCCTTGACTGGCAGACTTGGCTTGTCCTGGGCACAGTGAGAAGCTGTGAAACTGACCCTCCTTCCCGGGCGCAGACCAGATGTGCTGTGGTTTGGAGGCTGCTTTGGTCCTACTCTACCCTGTGAGCTGGAAAGGGAGGAGCAGGAGCCAGTGTCAGCAGCTCAGGGATTCTGCTGGAGAACAAGTTACCTTCCTGTTAGAAAAGCTGTGTGCTTATAAATAGTTTTGGGGTTTCATTTCACTGGATGTTTATACTTCCCATGGGCAGTCTGTGTCTCCAGCTGGTCTGTTGCTGTAGAGAAAGAAGTAGGACTTGGCTGCAAGGAGGGTGTAAAGGTGACTTTCTGCTGGGGCAGCTGAGTCTTGGGGCTCTCTGCCTGGCTCCCACATTCCCACTAAGCTGCCCTCCATCTCCTGGGGAATTCTGAATGCCTGCGCAGGCTGCAGCCCTTCCTGTTGGCCAGCCCCTCCCTTGCATGTTCTGGTGATGCATTATTCTTAATAACTGCTTTAAAAAAAAGCTTCCTGCAGAGCATGCATCAGGCTGAGGTGTTCCTGGCTCTCTCTTGCCTTGTCTTCGCTGGCACATCAGCTGCCAGGGTAAGACATGGAGCTGCCTTTTCAAGGCTTGTCTTGGATCAGAGTTGTGATTCCCCCTAGTCCTGCTGGGACAGAGAGGGAATTGGGGTGCAGAGCACAGGGTGTGAGTGCAGTGTGTGTCTCCTGCCTCCTGCAGGGAACCTGCAGCACATGGGTGCACTCCAGGTGATCCCACACTGTGTCATTTAGGAAATAGTTCTTTAGATAAGCTGAAGCTTGTAGGTCAGACTTTGCAGGTGTTTCAAAATGCTACATGGAGCAAGACATCCATGACTTCTTTTGTGGCCTACACTAAGGAGAATTTGCTCTTGGAGTAGAGGAATCCAATTAGTTCTTTCAGGACTTTAAATTGGCTTCTTTGGTTCCAAAAAGGCAGGCAGATGTTCTCCATGTGTCCAGGAAGCTTTCCCAGGTGCCCATGCAGTCTGTATTCTGCTGGAAGATTGGTGACAGTGACATTTTCCAGGCGGTCCCCTGGTGACACCTGCCTTCTCTGCTGCAGTCAGACCATGTTGCTTAACATGTTGCAGTATAAACATCCTGACTTGTAGGAAAGGAAGGTCTTGGCTGGCTCAGCTGTGAGAAACCCATGGGCTTCCATGAGCTCGTCTGCTGAGGGGACTTGCGTGATGATGATGACGTGAGGGAAGTGGAGTCCTGGCCCACAAGGTCCGGAGGGACTGAGCCTCAGGCCTGGGAAGGGTTCAGGATCTCAGCTTCCTCTCCACTGTCAGTCAGGCAGCAGAATCCAGCCCCGCCAGTGGGGACAGAGCCAGGAAGGGCTGACGTCCCTTTGGTGGCTGTGGGGTGGAGGTGGCAGCAAGTTGAACACCAGAGCAGTGCTTGGGATGAGCCAAGACTTTGTTGCAGGCAGGCCTTGGAAATGAAGTGCTGGTTGGGCTCTTTGGGGTGTTTGAGACACCAAGAGGCTGGAGGATTAGAGCATTACTTTTTGTGATTGTTACCTTTTACATGCCCACATGTCCTTTGGCCCTTTGTTATTTAGCCTTATGTAATGGTTTTTAATGAGGGAGGCCTGGCTTTTGCTTTCCAAACAGTGAATGAGACAGTTGACAGGTGATGGCCAGGCGTTGTCAGCTCAAGAGAAATGTTCTGTACTTAACAAACAAGTGTTAAGGTTGATTTGAACTTGGATTTTGTGAAGCTTCCCTTTGGAAGAGCTTTGCAGCCCTGCTGGGGGGGTCGCAGGTCCCTGGGAGCATGGCCATGGCTCTGGGGACTTGATCCCCTTCCCAGTCCAGAGGCTGGGAAGTCTTGCTGTTGGTTGGGCTCTGAAAGGTCAGTGCTAATCAAATTCAGAGCCAGAAGGGAGGTGTAATGGTTTTGTCCTGCTCAGAAGCTCTGTTCCTACAGACTTCTTGTTGCCCTATATTTTCAGGTAGAAAATCTCACTGCTTTTTACTTTTGAGATGGCACTGAGGTATAGACAACAAAGCCAGAAACCCTTTTTCTTTTCCTTTCTTTAGCATGGACTGTTGGCAGAGTTTATACTCTTTGCCTGGCTTCCCCAGTTTGATGCTGGGAGAGGATGGTGCTTTCCAGCACCTTCTGTCCTATACATGTGGGCGATGGGCAGGCTGAGGCTATGCTGGAATCCCCCCACCCCCAACTATGCTGATTCTCCGTATTCTGAAGGCAATGCAGGTTTGAGTTGAAGCCTCATTTTTTTGTTCCAAAGTACAGAGAATATTTCGGATGTGACCTGGGACAAGTGTTGGAAGCAGAGGTAGGGTGTATGTGTTGGAAGGGACTGCTGGCAGCCAGTGTCTGAGGAGCAGAAGTCAGCTCTGGTGGGTCAGTGTGCTGTGGGATGAGGCGCCAGAGGTGTTGGTGCTGACAGGTAGAGACTAGTCTGTGCCTTGAGCCTTGGGAATTCCTGCACAAACTTGCTGGAGCTCGTCGCTCAGTGGTCTTTGGTTGTTGGGGAAGGAATAGGAAGCGCTCGGAGAGATGGAGTTTTAACATTTCCTCCAGGGTAACTTGTGGCTGATTTTAAACCCAGGCTGTTTTCATATGGGTGTCTGATCAGAAGATTGTCAGAGGCTTCAGCAGATTTTCCAGCTTGAAGTGCTGTGGTAGGACTCTCAGTGCAGGGAAGGGTGCGGAGAGAGGCAGAGCAGACTGTCACACTCTCCATCTTACCCAGTAGCAGGGGTGTTGCCAGGGAGCAGATCTCCACTGCTCAGGTTCCTGCTCTGTCTCCCAGGCTGCTGCTTGGAGCAAGGAGAGCTGCGCAAAGTGCTGCTCAGGCTCACCAGATCTGCAGGCACCAATTTCAGGAGAATGAAATGAACTTTATTTAACACACACCATACTGAACTTAACTGGGTCTAGAATAAACCCTGTGAATGGGGATTACTGTGCATTATGCTGTTCTGTTCCTGCTGTCTGTGCTGCAGGAACCTTTCCGTACCTAAAGCTCTCTGGGTAAATCGATTGTGGCATTTTGCCATGGAGAGGTATTGGGCAGCCCTGTTGTCTTGGATCACACCCTGGTTTCAGGTGGTTTCAGGCCTGCCTTCAGCAGGAGTTGTGTGAGCGGGGAGGGAATGCAGCAGTCCTGCCTGCCATTGGGCTCAGCGTCACAGGGCTGCTTTGGGGTGAGGCCAGGCCCAGCTCTGCTGCGGTCAACGGGAGCTCTGCTCCGCATGGAAAATGCCCACAATGTCCCAGAGTCCAGTGCTGCCATGCTTCAGGTGTACTGACCTCACTGCGTGTTGTATTTTCTCCTCGCCCTTTCCTCTCTCTGACATCTCTCTGACTCCTGGGGCTCTTATCACACTAAGATGTTTTCTTGCAAGAGCTGAGCTGTCTGCAGAGGAGGAGCAGCCCAGAGCATCATCTGCACTGAAAACATCGCTTTGCCAGGCATGGAAAGGTGGGCATCTTAGGAGAAAGGTGGTGGAGCAGCCAGAGTGGGGAGGACAGCACATATAAATGCCATCGCTGCAGTCTGGATGGCGCCCATGCTTCCCACCAGGTCTTCTCTGATGTCTCTCTGAGTGTATATATAAGTGCAGACCTGGAAACGAGACTCAAAATAATCCTGTGCAGAGCGCAGAGGGTGCACTGCAGTGGGCTTGGCTTGGTGACAGCAGACAGGCACCCGGAGTGTGGTTAGGCACATGCAGGGGACGGTTCCAACTGCTGGTTGTGGTCCTGGCAGGGGACTTGCAGAGCCTGAAATCTGACTTCTCCTCCAAGAAAACTGTGACACTCAGTGCTTTGCTCCTGTTTTTGTGCAGAGCCAGAAATCAAAGTCCAGAGTGATGCTTCTCCAGCCACAATCATTTAAAGGCACTTGCTGTTGTTTTAGGGCCAATATTTAACTTGTGCCTGTGATGAGGAATGCCAGTTAGACTCTAAATATTTGATTTAAGGAAGAAGTTTGAGGGGAGAAGGCCCACTGCTGGGGGCAGGGCAGCAGAGGGAGTTCAGGAAGCAGTTGCAGTGTGTGTGTTTGCAGGTCTGTGTTGAACAGGCTGCGTTGCTGTTCTGGCAGGTCCGGCAGTGGCTGAGGCTGCGCCGCAGCGCGGGAGCAGCAAGAGGAAATGTTTGTGTGCTGGGCTGGAGCAGGGTGTGTCTGCTCACTGCTTACAGCCGGTCCTGCACCCGCTGCAGCCAGGCTTTAAAGGCACAGACTTGGAGGTGCTTCCCAGCCAGGGCTGCTGTGCGCAGCTGGGCTGGAGCAGGCAGGAGCTCCGTGATAAAAGCAGCTTATGGGACAAGAAATGCTCTGCTGCTTCTGCTTTCTTTGGTGGCAAGAGGTCCTGAGCTGTGAAATCCTCTGCAGTCGATCTTGCTAATGGCAGGATTTCCCGTTCTCTGAACCTAACAGCAGTAGTGGTCCTTGGCAGTGTTGGGGAGCGGTTGGACTTGATGCTCTTAAAGGTCTTTTCCAACCTCATTGATTCGTGTATTTTGTGACCTGCTCAATGAGCTGCTTATGTCTCCTCCTGTTCTCTCTCACCTTTCTGGGTGATGCTTCTCCCCATGTTCCACACACACCACTGCTCAGGCTGTGTGAGCCTGTGGGGAGTGCTTGCTGCTGGCCAGTGCTGATGGCAGCTCTGTGGGGCTGTACACTGAGATGCTGGCTGTGCATGTCACAGCTCAGGTTGTGCTGGCATGTCCGTGGACTGTATGGGCTGGTTGTGGTGCATGAGGACATGGTGATGGAGAGGAGACTGCTCCTGTGTTCCCAGCTCCATAGGTGCCTCAGGCAGAGCAGGCAGCCCATCTGCAGGCAGGGCAGGTTGGTAATTCTGGGTCTGGATGTGAAATCTGGGCTTCCTTAGCTACATGGTAACCCTCTGCCCTGACTTCCTGTGCTCTTGATTGGATGCTTTTGGCCATGTTTAACTCTTTTATGCTTAGATCCAGAAAGAACATGTGTTTTCTTGAAGCCAAATTGGAGGCTGTTTTCAAGCCAGCCCAAGGGGAGAGCTTCGCCTGGGCGCCTGTGTGCAGAGTTCAGCCCAGCTCTGAAAGGCTGAGGACTTTCTCCTTCCAGTGTAGCAAAGGGCTTGTAGGCAGCCCTTAATCCCAGCCTGGAGCCACATGAGGGAGAGCCAAGTCCAGCTCTGGCTTTAGTCACAGGTTGGTGCTGGGGAAGCAAAGGCCAAGGGGATCAGGCACTGTATAGGAAGGTGGCAAACAGACTCCCCTCCTTTTGCATGTTCTGCAGGCACCTTGTACCTGTAACGGAGATAATAACTCAGTGGTGGCAATTGAGCAGTGTCCATCCAACCCACAGGCTCTGGTGGTGTCTGCATCCCATTTCAGAGCCCCTCTGGGGTTGTGTTCCCACTTTGAAGGGCCACAGAGGGGCTGCTGTGAGTGGGCACCCAGCAGCACTGTGCAGCTGCAGGAAGTCTAGCCTTGTTTCCATAATGAGTGTTGATGTGTTTAAGCTCACAAACTGGCTGCATAATGAATGAGGGAGCCAGGGGAGCTGTGTCCTGTCTGCAGGAGCTGGAAGAGGTGATGGGAGCTGACCTCAGGAGCGATTAACTCAAAGAAAGGCAAGTTTTGGGTTTTGGATGGCAGTGTGCACTGGAGTAGGATGGACGTGTGTTGGCTGGGATTTCTGGGACAAATCGGAGAAGTGAGAGCCCAGAAATGAGGGAGAAGGGACACTTTGTTCGTGCAAATCATGTTCCGGATATTAATAGCAGGAAGATGAAATGGGTCCTCCTGGGGGGTGTATCCTGCCTGTTCTTCCACGTGGGTGAGCCCTCTGCCTTTATAGATGAAGCCCTTTGTGCAGGACCCAGAGGAGAAGGTCTTGAGCAGGTAGCGTAAAGGGGGGAACCAGTGAGGTCATGCTAGATCTGCCTGTTTGAGAGTAGTCTTTTGGGTGAGCCCTTCAGTTTCCTTTCCTAGTCTGCAGCACCTCTGTAGCCACCTTTTAGCTGTAGCTGCTCCTGTGGTGTCCCTGTTTCAGTCCTGGCCATCTGATCCTGTGCAAAATACACACAGGTGGGCAAAGAGGGCAGATGAGAAACAGCCTTTGGAATGTGGAGCTTGGTGGCAAACCACACTGAGTCCTTAATCCACAAAGCTGTCACAGTGCTTAGTAAAGGGTTGCGAGTCTGATCCTCTCTGTGCGGGATGGAGGAGGGAAAGACCCTGAACAGTTTGTGGCATGACCAGGAAGGGGCTGTATGTCTCTGGCCCCTGTGTTGTTCTGAAGTTCATTCCTCCCTGCAAGCCAGGAGTATTTGTCTAGGTCTTAGGAATTTGTCTCCAGTTAGTCAGGAATTGCCCTTCTTTACTTCCCTCTTCTTCTCTGAGCTCATGGATGCTTTGCTTCCCTGTCTCTAAAACAAGCAGGTCGCTTCTGTGCCTTCAGGAGGTTGCAAGGGAAAATGTGGAATGGATTAAGCTGCTTGGCCTTGTAATAGAGGGGGTGGGAAGAGGATTGCTTCATGAATTGCTCGTTGCTTCTCTGAAGATGCTGCTGACTCTTGCATGTAAGCTGATGGATCCTGTCGTGCCACAGAGCATCCCTCTGCCCCAGTTACTCTGCAGGAAAGAGTAATTGCCTGGTGCTACTCTTTCTTCTCCCAGTCTGGGCTGTGGGTCCTGCTGGTGTTCCTGGAAGGTGGTGACTGTCCCCACTGGGGTGAGGAGCTGGTAGCAGCTACCTGAGGCAGCAACCAGCTCCTGGGTGATTCTTGCATCAGGGAGGTGATTTTGGCGCTTGGCGCAAGGAGTTTGGCAGATCTCTGGGAGAGGCTTCCCTGTGACCCCCCCCCCGGAAGCTCACCCTTCCCTCCCTCCCTCCTTCTCAAGGTTTGCCAGTCAATTGAGGAGAGGAAACCTATGGCGCTTCAAGCAGCCTGGGAAAGAAAGCAGAGGGGGAAATGGTGTTTGCTTGAATGTGGGACAGCTCAGCTTGGCAGAGCTGCAGCTCTGGAACCCAGAAATGGAAACAGCCCTTGTCACCAGTGGGAATGACACCCCCCCACACGCACCCTGCGCCAGGGTTTTCCAGGATGCTCCTAGGCTGGGACAGCAGAGTGGCATTATTCCCCTTCCATGTAACCTTGAGGGAGCTGGAATTAGCTGTAGTTTGGTGTTTGGAGAGAGAACTGGATGCAGGCACCCCATCTTTTACCATCTTGCCTTGCAAAAGGCCACCCCAGACCTGCAGGTGCAGCTGCTCCCCAGCCTGCTTCTGTCAAGCGGATATAGGTTGAGGGGGAAAAGTAAAAATCCTACTATTCAAAGTGCTTGTGCCAACCCAGATCCTGCTGACAGAAAAGCCTTTGGTAGTGACACACATGACAGGAGGCCAAGCAGATCCCTGCAGAGTGACAGTCCCCAGATGGGAGCGGGAAACCTGCTGGCACACCTCTTGTCCTTGCAGGGCACAGGCCTTTGACAGCCGGGCTGGATGTACACATCCCATCTGCTGAGCTGGGGTCCTTGTGGGTTTGCTTACCCTTTTAAGGGAAGGAGACGTGCCCAGCCCCTGGAGCCATCTGGCTCTTGTGGGATGTCCCATGTGGTGTGACAGTTGTGGTCAGGGTGACACTTGGTGTCATCCACAGTTCCCTGGTGGCCTGGACTGTGGTGGACAGAGGGGTAACAGGATGGGATTTTCCTGGGATGCTGTGGTTCAGAGAAAGTCTGCTATGGCCGTGCAGTGTGGCTTCAGTTTGGGCAGCAGGGATGTCCTGCCTGCCGGGTTGGTGGTTCCAGAAGAGTGAACACCACCTGATGTAGGAGCAGCTTTGTGCCCTGGCCTATTAATTGGTGAATGCAGGTAGTGCTTTAGCTTGTTCTGTGCCTGCTTTGGGGCTGCAGGGAGGGAGAATGGAAGTGCTGAGAGCTAATGCTCTGCTAAACATTGATCTTCTGCCCCCTGGAACTTGGGAGCAAGTGGGGACACTCTGGGTTGTTCAGTGATGCTGTGGCAGCTCTGGCCACTTCAAGCTATTTGTGTTGTGAGGAGACCCGTGGTGTGAGTGACTGAGGGCAGGGTCTGTCCCAGGCTCCTGCTCCTGAGGTTATTTAGGAGCCTGTCCAAAGGCCTTGGGGAGGAACAAGTGCTGAGTGTGTCGCTCTGGTGTCCTGTTCCCTGCAGAGGAGAGTGCCTGGCTCACCATGCTGCTGTTCAGTGGAGCTCTTCTGCGAGGAGGAAATCATCTCCAGGTGGATGGAAGGATTTAAGACTGTCACCCAGCTTGGGCTTGGGGGAGGCAAGGAAGGGGAAGGGAGACATGCATCCAAGAATTTCCCTTTGTTTATAAGGAAAGGAGCTGAGAAATGTCGCTTATCCTTTGGAGAGCAGATACTGAGCTTCTCATTCTAGATACAGCTGATCCCTCGCAATGCCAGAAGGAAGAACATTTGGAATTCAAGGCTGTGGGATCTCTGAGGACACCTTCAAAAGGGTTGCATTCTTCCTCTGCTCTTGAATGGCTCCTGTGAGACGGTGCTTGAATGGCTGTGTCTTCCTATGTCCTCTGCTGCCCTTCTGCTGCTGCCCATCCTGTGGGACACAGCAGTGGTGTGTGTTTTGTCAGCAGAGCTGTGAGGATCCGTCCCATGGTGCGAGGGGAAGGTCTCTTCCCATCAGGTGGTGGGACCCTATGTCTCATGCACACCAAAACACCTCTGCCTGGGCTTTCTTCGGAGCCTTGTCCTGCTGTGATGGGGCATGGATCTTCATGCTGCTGCTCATAATGGTAGGGCCAGGGGGAATGGCTTTAACCTGCCAGAGGGGAGATTGAGGTGAACTCTTAGGCAGAAGCTCTTCCCTGTGAGGGTGCTGAGGAGCTGGCACAGGATGCCCAGAGAAACTGTGGCTGCCCCATCTGTCGCAGTGCTCAAGGCTGGGTTGGACACAGGGGCTTGGAGCAAGGGAGTGGAAGGTGTCCCTGGCCATAGCAGGGGGCTGGAGCTGGATGAAGTGTTGTGCTTCATGCTGTGGGCACAAGTGGAGTAAATGCCCATCTTGGGTCGTGACTGTAGAAACAAAGCGGTTGCAGGTTCCCTCCCAAGATGAGTGCGCTTGTGACAATGAAATTGGTGCAAGAACTGGGCAAGATGGTACCGGTTGGAAAAGAATCAGTTTCTGCTCTTTACGTCAAGCGTGGTAAACATGTAGAGAGGAGAGCAGCAGAAGGGAAGGATTGGCACTGGTGAACAGGTTTATGCTGGCTGGCTGCTGGGGACTTTCGGAAGTCAGCTAGTTCCTTTGCGGCTCTGGATTTGATTTGATCCAGTGTGGAACTGGAGCTTACTGCATTGTGGATGTGTTGTTTGGTTCAAACAGGAACTCACTGGAGAACTGCAGAACCCAGCTCCTGTGAGGCACTTGATGGCTCAGGCCACAGTTCAAGTGTCTCCATGTATGAGCTGCCTCATTGAATCCAGCTCTCTTGGTGAAAGGCAATGTCAGCGTCTTGGCTGGGATGTGTCCCAGGAAAACCGCTGGAGCATATGGCTGCGGGAAGGAATGGAAAACTGGGGCTCTGACTACTGTTCTTTGAAGGTCTCCCAGCCAGAGGCTTGCCTTTGTAATGAATTTCGTTTCTTCCAGTGCCACTGACTTGAGGTTAGTAAAACTGAAACCACTTCAGCATCCTATTGGCTTTGTTCTGTGCTGAACTGATGCGCTAGATTCTGCAGAAGCGGGTAATTCACTCACACAGGGGCAGAGGTGAGCCTGTGTCTTTTCTGTTGTTCAGAACCAGGTTTGCTGCTCTGCTTACACGTGTTACCTACGGCATCCCTCTTACAGTAATAGCAAAGCAAGTTGCACTTTCTCAGACAGAAATTGCTCCCTCCGTGACCAGGAGCACCACCATCGTGACCCTCGTATGAGCAGTGGGCAGCAGGCTGGGGCTGTGGTTGGGTTATTTGCTGATCCTGCCATCTACCAGCTGTGTCCCAGAACCTCTCCTGGGCAGCAGCCCCGAGGATGGCTGTTGCTGGTCCCGGAGAAGGGATTCTGGAGTGGAGAGCAGGTGGAAGATGCTGGGAACATCTCAGTGGCATGATAGGTAGGAGGTTGATGGGTATCTTGCTGCCTGACTCCCTCTTGCAACCAGGGGTTTTGCTGTTCCAGCAGAGGTTTGCAAACCCCACTGAGGTTTGGTGTGGATTCAGCGTGGGGACCATGGGAATGGCTCCGGAGGTGGATGTGGCTTGAGAACAGGGAGGTGGCTACCCTGGGGCATAGTGCATTTACACAAGGGGTAAATCAAGGGGTACAGTCAGGCCCCTTTTGTGGGCTCTGTAAAGTCAGCCCTAAAGCTGCTTCTCTTAGAGTCTCTGATAAAGCCTCAGTGTGTTTTCTGGTAGATGTTAGGAATTCTGTCACTGGAAGTTTAAATTTGTGGCTGAGCTCAAAAATGTAAATAGACTCTCTTGGGCACTTGGTTCTTGGATGGATGTGTTTTACTTGTGCTGTGTTTCATCTTCTCCAGCCTAGTTTTCAGATCTGGTCTTAATTTAGCATGTGTGTATTTACTATTATTAATTTTCCTAGAGAAGTATTTTCAGCTTTTTGCTTGGTTCCTGTGCTGCTGCTGAAGTTTCCATCATGGTATTTCCGGCTCCTTGGTGAAGTGTGGTTAATATTTTCCATCCAGGTGTAACTGCTTTAAACAGGGATCCAACAAAAAGAGTGAGATTTGAATCCTATGTTCAGTTCTGGCCCCTCGCTACAGGAGGGACATTGAGGTGCTGGAGTGGGGCCAGAGAAGGGAACAGAGCTGGTACAGGGTCTGGAGCACAGTGTGATGGGGAACGGCTGAGGGATCTGGGAGGTTCAGTCTGGAGAAGAGAAGGCTCAGGGGGACCTGATGGCTCCCTAAAACTGCCTGACAGGAGGATGGAGCCAGGAGGGGTCTGGGCTCTGCTCCCAAGGAACAAGGGATGGGACAAGAGGAAACGGCCTCAAGCTGCACCAGGGCAGGTTTAGATGG